>JABWIB010004551.1:0-25551 GCA_016617825.1 Platyplectrum ornatum
AAATGAAACTGAGAGCTCAAATCTGATTGGTTGCCATGGGCAACTTCCCCAAATTCGAATTTCACTGCAATCTCCCTGCTTAGTAAATATACCCCATAATCTCTATCTATCTTGCCCTACATAATCTGAGATCTGCTTCTATGCTAAAGATGATTTTGCCACATTTAAATACCAAAATACTGGAGTGGAAATCTCATCAATCAAGCCACTGCGACAATGATCACCCTACATCAGGTCAGAGCTTCTCTTTTATACCTGCTCCAAAATGAGCCCCTTCTTTGCTGGTGCTGGTTCGCTCACTGACAGATGGCCGAGAAATCGCTGCAGTTCCACTAAATTCGGCAGCTGGTCGACAAGGACTTCGGTGAGAAATGAGCGAAGCTACAAGAGACAACATAATATCACTATAAAAGACACATTTATAATTAACTCTCTAGAGGGTCAATGCAATTCTCTGGGAACCTTGCAACCTGGGAACTATGCACCTTGGTGTAATCGTGTGAAAAAGTGTGAAGAACTGACTTTCCTAAAAGGGTAGTTGATGGCTGGAATAACTTTCCATCTGAGGTGGTATAAGCTATCTCAATAGTGCAATTTAAGTATTCTTAAATTAAATTGAGGGTCAAATATGGTTTGGGATCAGAATGAATGTTTGTAAGAAGTTTAGAAGACTGGATTGATCAAGAGGCTTATCTGCGATCACGTTCTATGTTTGCAGCTTTTTTTCTTCTTTTGCTGGGCTTTATGCACAACTAAACACACACTAGAGGGATTATCGCCCTCAAGTGGGAGAAACGTCCTGTTATCAGGCCCACACACTAGAGCGATAATCAGAGTGGGGAGATAATTCCTGTTCTGATTGGCAGGCAACCCACCCAGCTGATTGGACCGGATGCCTGTCAATTAGCACAGGACTTATCTTCCCATTGATACACAATTGTGGCTCTAATTGTGTTTATTTTTTTTTATCAGTGTCTGGTGGTCTGAATTGGGGCTAGGACAATTATCTATCTGATTTTCTATCCAATCAGATAAATGTGCCTTAGCGTTTATTATTTAAAAAAACAAAACAAAACAAAAACTTCCTCAAACACAAGGATGATAATGTGGACTTGGGCTAATAATTATTGTCCTAATGTGTCGCCATGAACAGATTATAGTTTGGTTTATGTAATGCAAGTATACGGTTCTCACCTTCACAAGCTGCCCTTTAATGAAGTTGTTAATGTTGTATTTTTCCTGACACTCTGGCTTCAGTAGAAGATTGTACAAGGAAATCCAGACCTGACCATCCAGCTTAGTCATCTTCTGCTGGTCCTCAGCTGGCACTGGATACCAGCGTCCACCCTCGTACTTCTGGAGCTGACCTACAAGAAGCAGGAACAAGGATATACAGAATGTTGTCATTAGACTCTCACGTCCAAAAAGATCACTGGAGGGGAGGCTAATGCGATCTGTTGCAAACAGTATTAGAGTTTAGAGATGATGGGTTTTTTTAGCCCAAGTTTATAGAACAGTGTAACAGTAATGCTGGTCAGAATCTGTGTGCAAAAAAAACGTTAAAGAATAATGTTATATTAATGTTATTAAATTTTACTCCCCCTGAAATTCAACATAAAGATCTGGAAATAAGGGGTTACATGGAGGGGCAGTTTCTATACCTTTGACACGACGACTCCAGGGGCAGTTCTGCAGAAGCTCCACCAGGACACAAGGCAGGTTATGTGTATTCAGTAGGCGGGTGGTGACACTGAGCGGGAGACTGTGTGTATAGAACGTGGGTTAGACTTGCGCAGGACCCCAGCAATGATAACACACCAGGTCCCCCAGACCACTCACCTATCTGTGTGGTCAGTGATGTAACGTAAGACTGATAAACACTTCACTGCTATGTCAAACTCCAAGGCCTCTGCTTGCTGCCTTAACTCCTGCAGAAGAGAATAAAAGGAGATATACAATCTTATTTCTCTGTAGTGCTGTTTGAATTGGACAGGTCTATAGAAACGGGCAGGCCTGGCCAGCCTGTGATTCTTTGGTAATGAAACTACAAATCCACAGCATGACTAGAACTGCTATAGTGTAGCATAGTGTATAGTATAGTGTATTGTAGCACTGAACACACAATTTGACTTTATCAGTGCATTAGATGAATAATCCAATTGGTCAATATTTTCTCTCTTCTTGTTTATTCACTGAAGCTGCTAAATACCCCAGCTTATAAAATAACAATGCATTTTAAATAAAATAACATTTAAAATAGTTAACTATGTGCCATTTTTCTTAGATATCCCACTATAAATGATGTGCTCCTTTTTAAATTTCTCTGTCAAACAAGTATCGCTATACAGGCACAGTGAGTGTGACAGACAGGCTGATGATGGTACAGTGCAGAAAGAGCTCACTGCTAATAATATCTAATATCTAAGGGACATTTTTAGAGTTAGGACCACCACAGCAGGAAAGCCTTGTAAGTGGCTAATGCCTTATCATATATTTGCAAGTGTAACTAATGTTTTTGCCATTTTATTATAAAGAGAAATACCATAGTTAGTTACTGGTTAATGTTTTGTTAAATATATATATATTGTTTTTTTCCCACCAGCATTCAACGGGCCCTGTAAGGTTTGTATTATGCATAACTGGACATGAACATGAATGAGTTGTAAAGCAGAGCAGTCTGTGTCATTCTCACTAGGTGCAGTTGTTTCTGACATTGTATAAACTGTACGCCATCTCTTATGTCTACAGGGTATTTGTGATGGAGGAGAAGTAAAATAAGATCATTGTTTTACCCCCCTCCTCCTCCCCCTCCCCCACAATTCAGCAATTAACCCTGTACCTCCAGGGATGAGGCCTCGCTGGCAACACTCGGAAACATTCTATCCTGGCTCTGACTTCCGGCAGAGCTCTGAGATACCAATGCGACCAGTTTACGGTGACAGTAATCTATCAGATCCAGGACCAGGTCTTCAGCAGACTCGCAGACCTCCTAATAGATAGAGTGTCACAGATTTTTAATACACAGAGAGAGCATCACAAATCTCCTAATACAGAGATAGAGACTCACAAACCTCCTAACAGAGAAAGAGTGTCACAGACCTTAAAATATACAGAGAGAGCATCATAGATTTCCTAATATATACAGAGTGACAGACCTTAATACACAGAGGTCTTGATTAAGACTTATTATACAATAGCGGAATTACTTATTTCACATATGCAGGTCTCCTATCATGTTGTACTTCACTTGCGCATGGGACACAGAATGAGATGGCTATGTTCCATGCAGGCTTCAGTCTTCAAACATGGGGCGGGCACACACATCATGTGTTTGAGATATGCATGGTTGGTGGCCATTAATATTTAAATTGTTCAGTAAGAGCTTGGCTAAACACTAGATTATACAGTATATTACGGTATATAATGGTTGCCGACTTCTGGTTTCTCCCTCCTGAGAGAACGCAAAATCCAGCAGCATGGGTGAAAGGCAGAGGGCGTGATTTATGACAGTCACACTCTTCTGCCTTAACGACACCTACCTGTAATTACTGTTCATGGGCGGGGCTTGACATCATCAAGCCACACCCACTCTCTGTACTGCTCGGTGCTGAGACAGTGATTTACATTAAAATTGCTGACTCTGCCCAGGGCCTGAAAGATTTGCCAACTATCTCAGGGTACCATGAGGATTGCCCAAAATTTGTGATTCTGCTGGGAGAGTTTGGAACGCTGTATTATACTGCACTGTATTTCTTTGCTTCATGCTGTTTCTCACCTTGTGATAGAAAATGGTTTCAAGGAGGTTAATGATTGTGGCTTCATGATGTATCTGCAGGAGAGCGAGAAGAGATATCACCAGGTAATCCTATTATCCATGCGGTCATGCTTGTTACACGTCTCACACTTACCACCATGTACAGAGGGAAAGTGCTTCTGGGCTGGAAGTCCTGGAGACCACATATCACAGGAAAGACCTTCAGCTTCCAAATCTCTACACTGATCAACTGGCGGATTAATGTGGTAATCTAAGACAATTGAAAAGTAGAGATAAAAAGTTATATGTAAACAGTCACCAACTGACATGAAGTATCATCAATAATGTAATCTTGTAAAAGAAATATCTTGTTCAAAACATCTGAATACAAAGTGAAACAACGATAGGACAGGATCCAGACATCCGCCTCATACTTCACTTATGCAAGCTGCATGTAGATGTGCGTGGCAGATGTTTTGAGGCCGATCTCCTAGTGCAGGGGTAGGCAACCTGCGGCTCTCCAGATGTTGTCAAACTACACACCTTGGGCCTAGCATGTTTTGTCAGTTATTAACTTTTAAAGCAACTGTTAAATCAGTTTGACAACATCTAGAGAGCCACAGGTAGCCTATCCCTGTCCTAGCAGAACAGAATTCTGCTCACAAGAAGTATGGAAGGTGAGCGGGGTAAAGTTGAACATTTTACAGTAGGGGGCGAGAAAGTGTGTGGTTAAGACTTAAATTTGGGGGCTTTCAGTAAATGCTGCTCTTATGTCCATGTAATCGCTGAATTGATGATGAGATGTCAGTAGTTGTGGCTGTATAAAATGACTGGGATTATGGAGTTCATTCCATAATCTCATTAGTGAGTTGAAATAACTATACATACCCCTGTGTTTTAGAAATAAACTCTGGTCATTAACACTTTGAAGAAATCTCCAGACCCTTATTAAGAAAGGAAAATATAAAAGGAAAATTACCTTGCCGTGGGTAACCAGCAAATCTTTGATAATCTCCTCCTGTGCTGCAGATGCATTGATGATGGCCTGCATGTTCAGCTTCTCTACATACTCATGCTGCCTAAACCACCTGTTCAGAGATAGAAAAGAGGAATATCACACTGTTTACACTGACTGGAGTTTTGTTCGCTACTTTGGCCTCCGGAAACTACATTGTGCAATGGTTCCCACTCCATGGTGTGGTTTGACTGAGCTGCGGTCTACTGGTTTTGCCCTAATTGACCAGATCCCTACTTGTGACAGGCTTACCTTATGAACCCTTTATCCTGCTTCTGAGATGCTTTTTACCATCTTTTCCCTCTCATCCTTTCCTTCTTTCCTCCCACCCGCTTTTAAGGCTTACTGGAGCACCAGGGTTTGTTTTTACTATGTGTTGTCATCTGCCCTGGGTTGTGTCTGTGCAACTGTGTGAACACAAGGGTTCAAGATTTTTTTCCTGTCTGTTGGCTAATAAAAACTATAAGAGGATGTTGCCCATAGCAACAGCATCAGACTCAATTCAGATTAAATTTTACATACTGTAGCGTGTGAGCACAAATCTGATTGGTAGACTTTTTCTATCCCGCAGTTTAGTAAACATGGGCCCTCCAGCCTCACAGTATACGATGTGTATTAGTTACAAACTTATTAAAGTATGGTGGTCTCTTACTCTCTAATTTACTGCCCCACCATCTTACCCTCCAGAGCCCGTGTCCCGCAGGGGGAAAGTCTGCAGACTCTCGACCATGCCCTCAGCTTCTCCATACAGCAGCACCGGGGTTCCGTCCATCTTGCACCGTGTGTCAGTCCCAATACATATGTTACCATAGGAACATGACACAGCTTCTCCTTGGCATGCGCGTTAGCCAGGGTTGCCACGGCAACGGCGTCCGTTTCCACCGCACATGCGTACTCTGCGCTTCTTTGTTCACTGTTTTACGCATGCGCGGAGGCGTTTTCCCAAGAAGGACCTGTGATTTGCAATCGGACCGGAAGTTGATATCGATCTCAAGCTTCTCTGTGGCCTGTGTTGTTGTGTAACGACCGGAAGCGCCCCGGCGCCATCTTGGCACACCCATTTGCTTTGTTATGGTTCTCATGTTGGTGCATGGGATTTTTATGGAATAAAATATTTTATTATGTCTGGGGGATTGCAGGAAACTAAAAGCTTTTCACACAGGGTCTTGTCGTTTGTATTGATTGCATTGCACAATATGCATTAACATTTCCTGTTTTTGTTCATTGTACAGCCTGTACTGCAACAAATAAGTGGAAGACTTTTACACATTAGCTTCTGATCTTTATATAAGTGTAATATTTTTTACTTTTGCCTCCTTGCATTCTACCAATGTACTACCTGCATATTGCGTGTAATGCATAGTGTACTTTTTTCTGCATTGCACATACATTGTATTTTTTCTCAGTCTTTACTTTTTGGCGACGGTCTAAATAAAAATGTGACCCAGTAGGAAAATGCTGGAGTCAAATGATAGGTGACTTAGGGGAACTGATCTAGTGTTGCATTTAAACCATTTTATGTAGAACTGGGCAAAATAATCCATATTGCAGTGTGAGGGAAGCATATGAATTATATTGCATGCAGACCTTGCTTTTGCAGAAACAAGCGCCACAGCTTTACATTTAACTTAAATTCTGTTTTCACAATTTGTACTTGCCTCCCCTACAGTTCAGTGTTTGGTTCTGCCCTTACTCCCAAACTGTGGATCAGCCCCAGGATGTCCATTTATAGTACACCAAGGGCCCAATTCATTAGTGTGTTAACTCCCTTATGCAAGCTCCAAAAACTCTTTTTTTGCTTACAGCACATAGAGCTGCGTATAAAAAGGCGTGAGATTTTACTACCGTAAGAGACAGGAAAATTTTCACTACTTGTTTTTTCCGTCTCTGTGGACAGTTGAATCGGGCCCCTAATTAGGGTTACCACCTTGTACAGGAAAAGCACTCCGGACTGCACTCTTAATTACTGGAATGCTTGGAGTAATCTCGGACAGGTGGTAACCCTACCCCTAATGTGGTAAACAGTTATGACAGATTTTTATTTACTACACTGCATGCGAGACAACACATAATACTAATACTGATGAATAGAGCATGAGAAGTAACAGCTTAAATTTACTAAGCAGGGAGATTGAAACTTGAGGATGTTGCCCATAGCAACCAGTTTTGAACTCACGTTCTCCAGTATGTAAAGTGAAAATGAGAGCCTGCTATGGGCAGCATCCCCACTTTTCAATCTCCCTGCTTAGTAAATTTAGGTCAAGGTGTCCAGGTGTCTTGATGGGACATATAGGGTAGGGGTCCAGAGCTTATTAAGTGAAACACCCCTTCTTCTAGCAGCCCAAATGGCACCATGCCACTGGTCCAGTAGGCACAGGTATAGTGTGAGTGATGGACAGATATGAATAGACGGCATACATTTTTGCCATATGTGGCAGCAGTGGCTTTAAGCCCCATCAATGCCCTGTGTGGTGCCAGGGTGAGATGATCCTTGTCATGGAGGATACATAATATCACGATCCTTAAATGTTGGTGCTGAAAGCTGATTTGATATTGAATTGTAAACACAGCAACAGATGTCCAGCCTGCCACTGAATGCTACTACAGCCCGCTGTGACCCCCATACTATGTGCAGTCCCATGAGGCGGAACCTTTCTTTCCGGGCGGAACGTTACGACGCGCGTCCTGTGTTCCCGGCGGGGCGGTACTGGGTGGACGGGCCTGCAGGGACTGAGCGGAGGCGGGGGAGTATCGGAGAGGCCGGAACAGGGGAGACCGGAGACACAGAGAGAGACCCCTGGGAGGGGACAGGTCCAAGCTGCGCGTCGTGTTAGGTGAGTGTAAGGGTGCCCGAGCACTCCCTCCCCTGAGTGTGCACACGCCTATAGGCGCCTCTATAGGGCATGTACCCCTGACTTATACACGTGAGCATTGTATAGATGAGAGACCATATATTGTGTCTAGTAAACATCCGGGGCATTCTGTGTCTGTGGGACCCTGTCTGTATAGTGGGGGGTGGATGGGAGTGTGTGGAGCCCTCTATATAGTGGAGGATGTGGGACCCTGTCTGTGTAGTGGGGGATTGGAGTTAGGTGGGACCCTGTGTCTATAGTGGAGGATGCAGGACCCTCTGTGTAGTGGGGGATAGATGGGGGGTGTGGGACCATGACTGTATAGTGGGGGATGAATGGAAGGATGCAGGACCCTCTTTAGTGGGGGATAGATGGGTGTGTGCGGGACAATGACCGTGTAGTGGGGGATGAATGGGCTTATGTGGGACCCTGTTTCTATAGTGGTAGATGAATGGGAGGATGTGAGCCCTTGTCTCTATAGTGGAGGATGAAGGACCCTCTGTAATGGGTGATAGATGTGGGTGAGTGGAACCTGTCTGTACAATGTGGGGTGAATCGGATTATGTGGGACACTTTCTGTATAGTGGGGAATGTGGGACCCTGTCTGTATAATGGAGGATGCAGGACCCTATATAATGGGTGATAGATGGGGTTGTGTGGGACCCTGTCTGTATAATGTGGGGTGGATCGGATTATGTGGGACCCTTTCTGTATAGTGGGGAATGCGTGGGAGAGTGTGGGACCCTGTCTGTATAGTGGAGGATGCAGGACCCTATGTAATGGGGGATAGATTGGGGTGTTTGGGACCCTGTCTGTATAATGTGGGGTGATCGAATTATGTGGGACCCTTTCTGTATAGTGGGAGAGTGTGGGACTCTGTGTATAGTGTAGGATGCAGGACCCTTTGTGTAGTGGGATATGGATGGATTTAGGTGGACCCTGTAAGACCCTCTATGTAGCGGGGGATATATGGGGGTGTGTGAGGCCCTGACTGTATAGTGGGGGACTGGTGGGAATATTTGAGACCCTGTCTGTATATTGAGGGCTGGATGTGGATGTTTCGGACACTGTCTGTATAGATCTAGATGGGGTGTGTGGACCTCGGTATAGTGGTGGATGGATGTATAAGCTGTATTTGTTTAGATGACCTGCTTAGTTAATGATCTGGGCTGCTCAGCTGGGGATTTGCTTATGTTTGTGTTATATATATAATGGGGTTGGCAAGGGGGTAACACAAAACTACCAATATTAGTGTTATTGTGAGTGAGAAGGGATATCCAAAATGACATTAGTGTCCATACATACATTTCAGGGTGACAGTACAGATGACATTTAAACCCAAGCTTACCCGTGGGCAAAATGCTAGTGTGTATTTATATCTGTGTATGGGAAAGAGAGCAGCAGTCCTATTATGATCTAGGTAGGGTCTTGGAATGTTTCAAGCTCTCTTTCTTATATAGTCAATTAGTGGAACTATTGTGCTGCCTTTTAAAGTCTCCCTGTCACATAATGAAAACCCTGAAAATGAAACCTTTATTTCTCTGCAGGAATCGTAGACTCAGACTACTTACATTTTTGTATAAGGATTGTATATATGTAAACAAATGTGTGGCCTGTGTTGTGCAATATCCACTCTGGTAGCCTCTTAGGGTTGTCTTTACTGAAATACTCACAGTTCACAAGGGTGCATGTTTTTTTTTAAACCCCCAAATAGAGGGAATTGGGAATTTGGAGTCTTATTTCTATGGTGCCAGTGTTACGGATATATTCAGTTCTAGTAGAGGAGCTGTGTTGTGTTCTCAGTTCTGCCATGCATCGGGAAGGGGAAAGCGTGTAGGGTGCGTGGTCTTTTAGTCTCATTCTGACTGTTCTTCCTCGACAAGCATCAAAAACTACATGTGTTCAGAACAGAACTTGAGTGGAACAGTTGGGATCCTCTCCTAACTATTGCCTATTTTTTCACATGATACATAATTTGTGGTTTGTGATTTATTCATGTTATTGTAAATCTTATCTGACAGGTGATGTCATACTTTTGTCCCCCCCACAGGTCCTCTTCTGGCTGGTCAAAATGAGCAGGTAACGTGTTGATATCTGAACGGATTTGCAATGTCTGACTCTTCCCACTCTGCAAGTGAGCCAGAGCTTGATCCGCAGGAAGAGGAGGAAGATGAGGAGGAAGACGATGATGAAGATGAAGCGGACGAGGACGACGAGGACGGAATGGATGATGAGAATGATGGAGATGATGAGGATGACGTGCCGGATAAAGCAGGTCAGTGCAGGTGAAGGGTTACCAGAATCACCCGGCAGAACTGTTCTTAAGGAATAGGTAAATTGGGATGTCGATGGAAAGTAGACCGGTCTTCATGAGTGTGTGTGTGTATATTGAATGGACACCACAAAATCTTCTACCTCTGAGGTGATTGGTGCCAGGGCATGTTCTGAGTGTCTTAATGCATTGTGTGAACTTGGTTCATGAGGTCGCCGGTTTGTCAAGGGTGTTGTGCTTAACGATCAATCGGATATGTAGATACTGCAGTCCTCTGATTGTGGGTGCCCTCATAATCTGCATTCACAAAAAAATGTTAGTATAGACATGCATTCCGCCATTGTGTTTTTTTTTTCTGTTGCGCAGCTTCTTTCTGCTGTCGCTCACACTTCTACTTTATTATATACGGTGGAACTGGTGTCATTCTCTCTGTATTCTGATAGCGTCTTTGTACCAGTGCTGCTTTCTGATCAAAAAACACTATTGTGTGAAGTGCACGTTACAGGGTTGTGACTGCAATAACATAAGTCTAACTAACAATGTTTGTAGAGCTTATTGAATTGATCATATTACAGTGAAATTCACTGCTGGAGGGAAAATATTTATGACAACTGAGAGTTGGAGTGGACAACTGGTATGCATTTTTGGGATGTGGGAAGGGTTTCCTTAAAAAATAAAAAAGAAAATATATAGAGAGAGATTTAATATTGTTGTTTTTTTGTTTTTTTACTTGAACCCTAACCTTTGGCTCCTAACTCAGAAGACATTTTTTAAAGAAATGCATATGATGTAAAGATAATCATATTGTTGATACATACCAATTCAGAACTGTATAATAAACAAGTAGACAGAGGCTGAAATGAGCCTCTGGGTTACATGTTAAATATTAAGGTGGTTTGGAGTATTAACTGGATGGGACATGGTATATACCGCATTGCACTCTCTTGTTTTGGGGAATATGTGCACGCTTTTTACACGCTTGCTGTGACAGTGAAGTGGGTTAGCTGTTAGGTAAGAAGAGAGGAGGGGCGTACCTAAAACGGGGGTCTTTAAGGTGCTGTCAGAGGCTGGCCATTGTTTGGTATATTGGAGATGAATGAACTTTGTTGTCCCTTGGAGTCCTCCCTCAGCTCCCCCCCCTCTGTGCAGCGTATGTGATCATTATGTAAGAGGACCGCCTCTACTGCTTATCACAGAGCTGGGACCTGTCGTTCCCTGTATGTGTATAGATGTGTTCCCCTCTGACCACCTGCCTTTTTACCCCCATAACGGATGCTATAGCGCCTCTCAGTGGCCATGCGTCTACAGGACGAGTCTGCTCAGCCTGCAGGTATCAATTGAATAATTTTAAGTCCAGTATTATACAGTTTTGTTTTTAGTTCTTTAAAGTTTTTCTACAAACTTTTGAAACATCTCAAGTTTTGTGGGTGAAAGGTGCATTTTAGTGCTTCATAGTGATTTAAATCCCGATGAAACAATACATAGGGCTGTACAGCTATATGTTTTGATGGTTAAAATCTAATTATTATACATAGATGAAGGATAAAATGTATGGGCTAGAGGTTTCAATTGGATAGAAATGGGATACAATAGGACCACATGGTTCTTTCCAACTTTTCAAGTTTCCTGTAATGTACATTGCCAAACTCTATATTATTATCTGAAGATACCATGGCCCCCATACCCCTGATGTTTTATTTGTATGTGCTGTGACTTCCAGGACACATTGAACCTCTTGGTTCTCCCATATCTTTCGTTTATGCCTTTATCTGTACCTCTAAGTGATTGCCTGAATGGAAGTTGTCCTGTGTTCACGTGCAGTGAGCTCATACTTTTGCAGGATGAGGATTTACAGTGAAGTCTTTCCTGGGAGTTATATAATGTCGCTGCATTTTATGTAACACTGGCTGCTAAACCCTCTTACATAAGATGATAGGAGCCTTGAGCTTTACTTTCCTAAATATGCCTCCAATGCAACAATGTGAACACTGCATTATGATAGTGTTTATGGAGAGGAGAGTTATAAGAGTGACTGTAGGTAGTATTTACATGACTTTCACTGTACAGTGTATGGCGTTTATGTTGTGTGCCCTGGAAAGTGACTTCTATTAGGCATCTTTATAATGGCCTAGGATAAACACAGCTATGCCCCAGGGCCTATATTTACTAAACTGCGGGAATGGAAAAAGAGAGATGATGCCCATAGCAACAGAGAAGATTCTATCTGGCATTCTCTAGTTTATAATAGTAAACGAAGAGTTACAGTCTGATCTGTTGCTTTGGGCATCGTCTCCAATTTTCCATTTCCACAGTTTAGTAAATATAGGCCCTGGAGTATAGCTGTATTTACTACTGTGGAATGGAAAAATGGAGATGTTGCCAATAGCAACAGGTCAGATTGCAACTCTTATGCTGGCCTGTGAGATGCATCGATTGTGCTAAATGCACATGCGATGTACAGGAAATCGTCTGTGATTAACCTTAATCTTGCGACTGGATAAGTGTCTCACAGATTGTATATGGCCAGCAGTAGTTTCCATTTCCCATTCCTGTTATTTAGTAAATCTAGCTTTGGTTGTGATCTATATTGCAGACTTGGCCTTGTGTGTGGAGTTTGTGTACTTTTCTGGAATCGCCTTGTTTCAGTGTATGTGTGGATGTCCAGAAGATCAGTGCAGCATAATGTGTGTCATGTTCCAGGCTCTAAGCTTCTTTCTCTTATCTTTCCAGAAAAGTCTCAAGGCGCCGCACTGGGTGCAGACAACCCCGAGCGCAGCGGAGAAAGGGAACGGAAACTATCAACTACCTCAGACCAGAGTGGGCAGGAGGGAAGAACAACCCCAAGTGAAGACGCCAAGAAAAAATGGCCCCAGAAACCGGCAAATTTGAGGAGAAACATCAGGTGGGTGCTCAGGGATGTGGTTTTGTTGTGGGTTCTCTGGCTGGATAGGCGAACTATTGGTACCCCGGTTGAAGCTACAAGTCCCAGCATGCTTTGTGTGGCATAGGCTTTTTCTATTTCACAACACCTGGAGAGCCACAACCCATTCTATGGGCACATTTTCCATTTTCTCAGTACTTAAATCGGCTACATGTAGTAATCTGCGATGCTGGAACAGTGTAAGAGGATAATAAGATACCTGCAGTTGCTGCATAGTAATCACCTGTTGCCACAGTAACTGCATTCCCAGCATCTAATGGAAACGCTCTGCCTTCAGATACCTGACCATGTAGCTGGCACAGGCAGTGTCAGGGTGACTGTTTCATTGCACCAGATTCAGACTTTAGGCACTATTGACTTACTCATGAGTGGACAAAACCATGTTGAATTTCAGGGGAGTTAAATTTCATTAGTTGCGAACAGTTTTAGCGTTGAGAGATGATTTTTCCAGCAGAAGTCTAATAACAGTAACAGTAACGCTGGTCAGTATCTGTGCGCAAAATGTAACAATAAAGTATTCTCCCTGCATGCACACACTGACATTCATTTCACCTCCCCCTGCAATTCACAATAATTTTACCCACTCGTGAGTATGTTGTGAGTAAGTCAATAAAATCTAATCTGGTCCATTGTGAGGCTGATCGGCAGAAAAAAATAGCTATATATCATTAATAGAGATCACCGATTTATCCAGTAATTATTTGGGAACTGGTGCACAGTGTCATGTTGTTGTAACCCATAGAAACAGATCTTTAAAGTGTCAGCTAAAGTCTGCTTGTACCCTTTTCCAAAACGTTTCCTATTTCTATGCTACCTTCCCCAGTTATAACCTCTGCTAATAGTGCAGTGATTCCTTCCTCTCATACCTCTATGAAATCTGTATTTCAATCTAGGTGCATTCAGTTTGCCAGTTCCTTGTGTTATGTTCTCACCATACCATGGCAGACCTGACCCCAGGCATATTGTAGTCATTAGATTTTCCTTTACAAGTCTTCTGTGGCCTTCTCTGTTGCTTCTGTCCTTGACTGTGTACCACCAGCAGCCAATGTTTTCCACATCCCCGCACAGACTCATGGGAAGTTGTCGGATACAATGGTCCTCTCACACACCACTTATGCCTCACTCATGTTGGTATCATTTTTTTCTCCCCCAGGAAACTCCTCCGCGAGGACCAGTTAGAAGCGGTGACCAAGACAGCGCAACAGGAGGAGCTGGAGAGGCGCAAACGTCTGGAACAGCAAAGAAAGGATTATCCATTACCCTTGATCCCCCCACTGCCGACTGTACCTCTAGACTTCTTACATGGTACAGTTATCCGGGAATAATTTTGGTGGGGGTGGGGAAATGGAAGAAGCCATTGACAAATGTTTTATTTGCTCCACAGAAGAGATTGAGTTGAGGTCTGCGGACGTGTCACAGTTGGTAGGAAACCAGGAGATTATCTGTTTGGATAGCAGCAGTGGAGACAGTGAGGATGACACGCAAAGGGCTGTCCTGGGCATAAAAGATGGTAAGGCCTGTGGTTGTGAAAGTTTTCCGTCGTTGTCCAATTTGTGTACTTCTTCACCTTGTTTTTAACCATCCTTGCTATGATATGTAACAGGGTACATGGTATGAACCAAAGAACATATAAAGAAAGACTGGAGCAGCTAAATATATACAGCTTGGATCAGAGAAGGGAGAGGGGTGATATGATAGCAGCTTTCACATATATCATGGGATGTAACCAGGTACAGGAGTGGGGCATTTTTCAAAGGAAGAGATGTAATAGAACATGAAGGCATGTGTAAAACCGTGAGGGTGGTAGATTTAGAGGAACTGTGCATTTCACTGAAAGGGTAGTTGATACATAGGATAGCCTCCCATCAGAAGTGGGATAAATCTAAGGGTACTAAATCTTAAAAAAGAGAATAAACTAGTATATTTTAAATCCACAACTGGGCAGGCTAGAGTTGTCTCTTATCTGCCGTCTTTCTGTGTTTCCTTTCTGCTTCCTGCCTCTTACTATCCATTGATTCCTCCACGATGCAGAGGTGATTGAGCTGAGCTCAGGAGATGAAGATTCTCAGGTCGTCGACAGCGGCGACTCTACCAATGACATTGACGATGACCTAGGCACGGAGAACAGTGGCTCTCACGTCAATGACGCATTGAACCAACCAGACGCTCTAGGGCGGGTCCTGATCAACATCAACCACCCACCCAATGAGAAGGACATCTTCCTAGCTCCACAGCTGGCAAGAGCGGTGAAGCCCCATCAGGTGTGTACCCATTGGTGCCATGTAGCTAAGTTCTGTTTGTCTGCCTGTGTCCCCTCTAATAACCTCCTCTTTCCTCAGATCGGGGGCATCCGCTTTCTTTATGATAACCTCGTGGAGTCTCTGGAGAGGTTTTCCAGCAGCAGCGGCTTTGGCTGTATCCTTGCGCACAGCATGGGTTTGGGAAAGACTCTACAGGTCATCTCCTTCCTCGAAGTGCTGTTTCGCCACACCTCAGCCAAGACAGTGCTGGCAATTGTACCGGTGAGGGCTCTGCGCCAGTTGATGTCTTTAATGACCCCATATGTCATTCTGATGATGGTGCATAAAAAGTTTCAAGGATTCCAGCACAGTGGCTGTGTCCATTTTCTATAATCTGTCTAATGCAATTATAGTTGTTAATACATAGTGGTGATAATTTTAATGATATATAAATGAAGCATTATACTGTGGTGCGGTTAGTAATAACGCTAATTGTCTAGTGTTTTTTTTTTTTTTGAGTATAACCCAGAGATGGAGCTACATATACTAGAGTGCCACCTTCTGGTGATCAGGGTGATCTGAACTCAAATTACATTTTAAAGCACATGAATTTCTATTAGTGGAAATATATACTTTTTCATAATCAATGTCACCTGTTTACTGTTTGTGTACAATACTGTTAAACTGGTGCCTTGTATACTGCTTTTTTTGTTTGTATTTATGGTGAAATTATATGGTGCAGGCAATGTTAGGGACTTCTCTGGAAGTATATAAATAATCACTGGCTCAGAACACACAGATCCCATGTCCCGTGATTTCTCATTCTGGTTACTTTTATCTATTACAGGTAAATACTCTACAGAACTGGCTTGCTGAATTTAACATGTGGCTTCCTGCCCCAGAAACGCTGCCTCCTGATCACAACCATGAGCTGCTGCAGCCACGAACGTTCAAAGTCCATACGATGAATGACGAGCACAAGTAAGTGTCATGTGTAAAGGATCCGATATCCACATAGACAGTCATGAGCTATAGAAAGCCATCATATTACAGTCCATTTCTGAATGTCACCTTTCTTCTTCCTCTATATTCTCGAAATCACATCAAGTGAAATAGAATGGCAATAGCAAGGGAGCAGGTTCCATTCGAAAATAAAAGGATTCTAATTATTATATCTTCCATACTTTCCAGAACAACAGCTGCTCGAGCCAAAGTCGTCAATGACTGGTCGACATCGGGGGGCGTCCTCTTAATGGGCTATGAGATGTACCGTCTTCTGTCCCTAAAGAAATCCTTCACTGTAGGGAGAAAGAAGAGGAGCAAGAAAGCAGCGGGCCCTGTAATCATAGACCTGGATGAAGAAGACCGCCAACAAGAGATGCTAAAAGGTGATTATGAGATAGATGAGTGTTTTCCATTGTGTTATTTTGTAAATTGCAACTAATACTCACCCCTCTCTCCTTCCTCTCCTGCCTCAGGGATAGAGAAGGCTCTGTCACGGCCTGGCCCAGATGTGGTCATCTGTGATGAGGGTCATCGTATAAAGAACTGCCATGCCAGCACCTCCCAAGCTCTCAAAAACATTCGCTCGCGGAGGAGGGTAGTCCTGACGGGTTACCCGCTGCAGAACAACCTAATCGAGTACTGGTGTATGGTGGACTTTGTGAGGCCGGACTTCCTTGGTACGCGGCAGGAGTTCAGTAACATGTTTGAGAGGCCCATTCTGAACGGGCAGTGTACGGACAGCACCCCCCAGGACAAGCGGCTCATGAGATACCGCAGCCACGTGCTTCACAGCCTGCTGGAGGGCTTTGTACAGAGGTGAGTGGTGTATTGCCAACTCAAAAGAAAGACACAAGGACAGGCTGCAGGTTAGTGGAGCCATTTTAAGTATAGGAGGTAAAATAGGTCTTGAATAAGAGAGAAAAATGAAGAGTAAGGGGATGAGAAGGTATAGGCCCAGAATTCTTACTCTTACAGCGGTATTCCATATTAGAAGTGTAAAAATGTAATATGTGCAACTACTTCTTTTTTGTCTTAGACGTGGTCATACCGTTTTAAAGGCGCAGCTCCCTTCCAAGGAAGAGCATGTTATCCTGGTGCGCCTGTCCCCCATACAACGGGCGCTGTACACAGAGTTTATGAACCGCTTCCGAGACGCAGGGAATAGCGGATGGCTGGGCCTAAATCCCCTGAAAGCATTCTGTGTGTGCTGCAAGGTGAGCAACACTCTTTATTCATCACCCGAGTCTCCCACAGCAACCGGAGTAAAAACTATCTCTGTCTCAGATTTGGAATCACCCCGATGTGCTGTACGAGGCTCTGCAGAAGGAGAATCTGGCCAATGAGCAGGATCTTGACGTGGACGACCTCGCCACTAATAACCGATGTCAGAATTCAAAAGTCAAGGTGGAGACGAGCTCTCTGGGAGCCCTTATGGGAGAGTCGGGCAACAGTAAACTGCTGCAGGGCATGGCCCTCAATGCCAGCCAGGAGAGAGCCAACCAAGTGGTGACCTATGAATGGGTGAGTGACATATCTCTTCTGTCCAGGGCACAGTAGTCAGAGTAGAGCTTGTGCTTGTAAAGTGAACTCAAGAATATGTGCTGGAATATTCCTTTGCCTCTCTGTCTCTGTGGCTCCTCTCTCCCCCCCCACCCCCCCACTCTGTCTTTCCAGCTCATGGTCATGTCTACATCATTCTGATGTTGCCACCAGGGTGTAATGGACTGTTGCACTGCTGAGATACAACTGGGCATGCATATAGATTCATATGCATATCTGGCTGTGTCTCGAGAGCATGATTGTCCATTATTCCCATTATTTAAATTTTTACCCCAGATCCCCAGCCACTGGTTTAAAGCCTCTCTGCTTATCATGCCATGTGATATCAATAATTCAGCAAATATGAAAATGATTAGCTAAACTGTGGAAAAGTGGAGATTGCCCATAGCAACCAGATTACAGCTGTCATTGTCTAGTATGTAATAGGAACGTAAGAGCTGGAATTTGATTTGTTGCTATGGTCAACATCCCCACTTTTCCTTTTCTGCAGCTTAGTAAAGGTAGCCCCAAGAGCTTTGTGTTAGTTGTTAGCATTGGTTACATTAAGGCATAGCATTCTTCAGGATAGGATGTGTGACAATATATTGTTAATCCCCTCCTCCACTGCTTGTCTAGGCCAAGGATATCATGTCAGACTACCAGCCAGGCGTATTGCAGAACTCCCCCAAGATGGTGCTGCTTTTCCATCTTATCGAGGACAGCATGAGGCTGGGAGACAAGACCCTAGTGTTCAGGTGTGTATGCCTTAGTAGGCCAGGTTGCTGGGGGTACGCTATGTACAGGAACACAGGCCGTAACATGTCCCTATCCTTACAGCCAGAGCCTGTCCACTCTCTCAATCATCGAGGAGTTCTTAGCAAAGAGACAGATGCCCACACCGGGGACCGATGGTCAGGAGGGCCACACGTGGATCCGGAATGTCAATTATTACCGTAAATATATCTTTGCCCAGCTCCAGACAGTTCACTTGTACTTATCATACATCACCCTGCTCTAGATTCTTATCCTTCTCCTTTACCATTTAACCCCCGGGCCTTAGGATTAGATGGGAGCACGTCTGCTTCAGAAAGGGAACGGTTAATTAACCAGTTTAATGACCCTGGAAACAGCAATGTCTGGCTCTTTCTACTTTCCACCCGGTAAGTGCAGAGGATTTACTATATAAGAGAATATAGCGTTTGTAGTTTGTGTTGGTAACCAGTGAAACATTTTATTTTCTTACTGGCAATACCAGTGCTGGTTGCCTTGGTGTCAACCTGATTGGGGCCAACCGAGTGGTTGTATTTGACGCCTCTTGGAATCCGTGCCATGATGCCCAGGCTGTGTGCCGGGTGTACCGATACGGCCAGAGGAAGCCTTGCAACATTTACCGTCTGGTGTCAGATTTCACTTTGGAACGGAAGATCTATGATCGGCAGATTACCAAGCAGGGCATGTCCGGTGAGTAGACTGGGGCATTCCTGAGGTGAAGGGGGATGAACATGTTTAATAGTGTCATAGTTTAATAGTGTTTACTATGGGTTTTTTTTATTTTATTTTTTCCAGACCGTGTGGTGGATGACTTGAACCCAGAGGTAAATTTCACTCGCAGAGAGGTGGAGAATCTGCTGCATTTTGTGGAAGAGGAGCCGGATCTATCGCGGCAACATCTTGAACCCTCCAATTTCTGCGAGACGGTTCTTCGTAGAGCATGTATCCTGTACCCCCACCTTATCACCAAGGTAAGTGCCAGGTGTCTCTAGCTGTGCCATAGTGTCTTCACTTGGTAATGGCAAAGATTTGTATCTGACACTTCTGTGACACTGTTTTTACCCCCCCCCCCCCCATCCCTCACAGGACCCTTTCCAACACGAGTCTCTTCTCCTGGATCGCAAAGAGCAAAAACTGACACTGGCCGAGAAGAAAGCAGCAAAACGCGGCTATGAGGAAGAGAAAAGAGCTTCTGTACCTTACACCCGGCCTTCCTATACCCAATATTACCCATCACAAGATCACAGTCTTGCAAATATTCCGGCATTTAGCCAGAGGAACTGGTGAGGAGGGAAAAGGGATAAACTCTTGAGTGCATTAGAGGGGACCTGGCCTTTGTATGATTGGCTAATCATCTTTGTTTTTTTTATTTTGAGGCGTCAATTTATAAAGGGAGATGATAGGCCTGTGGCTAGTGTTCGACCTGTGCAGTCCACGCCAATCCCTATGATGCCGCGGCACATTCCTGGTAGCCACGCTGGATCCGCATCGGGCTATAACTTCCCTGTAAACTACCTGCAGAGGGCTGGAGTCCTGGTGCAGAAGGTGGTCACCACCACAGGTGAGAGCTGGACACGGGGCATTCATGCTGTAGAGTGTTTCTAACATGGTACTGTCATAGACTTAGACATCTCTCAACTCTAATATTGTTTCCAAGAGATTACCCCCCCCCCCCTTCCCCTTTGCAATTCATCATGGTCTTACCCAGGTGCCAGCAGAGACCCATATTTATTTATTTATTTATTTTTTAAGACATTGTTATACCTGGAATGACGACCTCTACAGATGTCCAGGCTCGGATCAGCGCGGGCGAAAGCATACATGTCATTCGTGGTACAAAAGGTGAGCTGTCCCGGGTGATAACGCCCCTGTTATATCTGCATTATGTTATATTCAGGTGTTTTCCCATCGTTCCATATGACATCTCTGTATACACACTTCTGATAATAAGTTTATCCTGGTTTCATTTTTTCAGGAACTTATATCCGAACCAGTGATGGACGGATATTTGCCATCAGATCTAGCGGCAAACATAAGAGTCCCGAAGGACGGCGTGCTGGCTCATTAGGTAAGATTTCATGCCACAAATAGCACTGCTGTGCTGTGAGATAGTTACTACTTACCCAATGCTCCAGATAATCCAGTATTCAATCCCATCAGTCTTTAAAATGATTTTGGTACATTTTGAGTTTAGATAAAAAATATTACATTTCTGATTATTACACTAAAATTTTAGAGTTGAGGTTGGAAAGGTCTGCTCTAAATTTATTCATGCAATGGTTTTTGTGCTACCTCCACGTTTTCCTAATGATCTTTTTTTCTATTTCTTTGTAGGTGGCCAGAGCCAGGCTGGACAGTACGTAAGTAACGGACGGCACACCTCCAGCCCGCCAGCCCAGGACAGTGAGGAGCCTTCGCGGCCCTTTTCCCCAGACAGCCCGGAGATCTTGAGTGAGTTGCAGCAGTATGCGGATGCTGCAGTGGCTCGAGGTTCCCACAACGCCCCTGCTCTCCCGCTTTCCAACTATCAGCAGCAAAGTCTAAACCAGGCTTTAAAGACACAATCAAGGAAGCGCAAGGAGGCGGCTGACCCGTCCGCCCATTGGTCCTCCAGTAAGAGGCACCCCTACGCACCGCTTGGTTACTCTGGAGCAGGTGGTTTCGGAGTGACCCCCTCCTCCCTACCCCACAGCCTGTCGAGAGGAGCGAACTCTTTGTACATGGGCGCAGGCAGCGGCTCCTCACACTTCCAGCTGCCTTCATTGCTGTCGGACCCGCAGTTAGGCTCCTCACTGGTTCCAGACTCATTAATGACGCACACCTCGGGCACATCCACTGCCCCATCTAGTGTGCCCCCTTACCTCCTGCCTCCTGGTTATAATCTCCCATTTACGCAACCGTTACTACCCCAGACCCGAATGTTTGCCCCATTCCCTTCTATGCTCAACCGAGGACTACCCAACAGCAACAACAACAGTGCGGCATCCTCCTTTCCTGGCTACCTCTCCTCCCAAACCGGCTACCAAGCCCCTGCTGCCGGAACGGCATCTCGATCCCTACCATTGATGGAAGCAGAGCTGGCATCCAGCGAGGAGGACGGGAAGGATGATGATGTAGTGGAGGTGATGGAGAAGTGATGTCAGTGAAGACTTTGGACATTTACAAGACAGGTCGGCAAAGTACTGTGCCTGCCTCACATTCACCCGGGTTCCCCTCTGGGGCTGTCCTGGGCAGGATGTGTGAAGTTGTGATTGGTCAATGCTGTGGCCATGAAACGTTCTTCATATGGAAAGCGGCACTGGGCCAACAAGCACAGGGATTGAGCCCATTGTTCATCATTGTGTCATTCCACAGGACGGGGGCAACTCTGTTGGGGGAGGAGTCTTATGTCACTTCCTCCTAAAACTTTTACAGTCCCCTGTATTGAAATGAGCAACCATTTCTGAACTTCCAGACCTTCTTTCCTAATCCCTTTGTTGAATGTTACGTTGGATCGTCATTAGACCGGGGTAGGGGACAGTTTATCATTGTCCATCCTCAACCTTGTGGGTAGCGTAACTGGTCATGGGTCAGGTAATAAGCGCAAAACACTACATTGCAGGCACCATTCCCATCGGCACGCCCTGGGGGGCACCGACATTAAATGCTGGGTTTAATGAACCTTCCTTAGTAACAACAGATTGGGTAGCGCGGAGTGCGGCAATTTCACACTGATTCATTTAGTACCTTTGTGTATTGCTCTTCTCTGACAAATCGTTACCTTTCAGTGGTGAGAAAGTGGCTTATTGTTATTAAGGCGTTGATTTTAGATTTGTTTTTTAATTTACATTAAATTAAACTCGAAGCCCTTCCACCCACCCTCTCCTTAATGTAAGCGAATAAGCTTAAGATAATAAAACTCCCTCTCCTTTCATCCAGCTTCGCAGGTAAGGGCTAATAAAATCAAGTCCTACACATATTTCAGTGTTCAAAAAAAAATATATTTTTTTTCCATTCTCCATTTGTGTTTAACGTTTTTGCCCTGATCACTGTCGAAGCTGTTGCCAAAAGTTTCAGACTGGATATACAGATGACTTGGAAACATTGACTTTTTTGTTAACATAATAGTTCGGAAATACAACATGTTCAAGAACAGTGAAGGTGATAACTAGAGATGATCCACGGGGTCGAAATAATTAATTAATGCAGAATTATACTCCTGAATCCTTTCTTTTATACACTCTGTGATTGTGTCCATCGTTATTTGTTTTACAGAAGACCATTTGGATAGCACCAAGTCATTGCAGAGACTGCATCAAATACATTTAATGCATTCAATTGGGATGATCAATTCAAAATGTTTATTTTGTTATGGTTTTATTTACATGCACTTTTTATTTTATGCCCTCTTTCGGAAGATTCTAAATGACAGCTTGCTAGTGATTGAAAAGTTGCGAAACCAAGAATTAAATATTTGGGTACGCAATACCACATGGGAGGATTTCTATGCGCACTGTGCAGTGTCCCGTCACAGCCTGTGTCATTGCGAATGACCACAGAGACAATGTCTTGCGTTACAGTATGACTGTCATTAGAGAGCTGCCTGTCATTAACTCCTCGAAGGTTCTGTGCTAGAAGAGGCCTGGAGCACAGAGATCACTCAAATGCTCGACTGTAAGGTATTGGTTTATCATGGGGAAGCCCCAGTATCTAGCACAAATCTGCCCAGCCTCCACCTGGACCTGGTAGCCCACGCGTAAAAGAGGCAGCCCTTCTGCTGGAATGTAACTGGGCATCTATGATAAGACGGTGGCTTCGATCATACTGTGTGATGCCTGGTGAGATTAATGCTGCCGGAACTTGGGTGTCAGGATGGTTGTTCGTTATAAAGGCCGGTCACCTGTTTGTTTATAAATATCTATTTATTTCTACTTTTTTGTGCCCCATGTCTTTTTTTAAGAAACACATTATATATATGGGATAAAAAAATAGACCAGTTACTCAAGGCTGTCATGTTGGTAACGCTAAATGACTATCTGCCTTTTTTCTTTTTGTAAAATAAATGTTAAATATGAAAAAAATCTTCATGTTGTTGTTTTTTATTCATACCATGTAAAATAAGAGCTAAACAGGGGGCAGTTATGTATCGCGTATTCCCGAGTATTACATTATCATTTCTGACGCTGCTATAATTGGACTGTTATATGAAGGAATATCAGCAATGCTGCCCAAAAGAACCAATCTAGCTGCTGGGGTCTATGATGTGACATAGGCAATCTGTGGCTGACCAGGTGATGTGAAACTACAAGGTCCATTATGCTATGCTTATGCTATTGAAGCATCCTGGGACTTACCTATTTGCAATCCTTGACATTGTAACATGTATTTGCTCAGGTCTACACTTGCACCTAAAACAAGGTGTAAGTGCAACTCTGGATCAGCCCCAAAGCTTGCAATAGGGCCTTATGAGAAAATGCGATGCTAGTTGGGATTATGACTGTAACCGAGGGTAGAACTTTGTGACATGATAAATGGCACCATACCTGTCAGTAGGTTATCATGGAATATTACCCAATATTACCGGTAATATATAAGAACATCAGAGCAGGGAGATTGAAAAGAGGGGGTATGTTGCTCATAGCAACCAATTAGATTCAAGCTCTTAGTTTCATTTTACATAATGGAGAATGTGAGATTGGTTGCTATGGGCAACATCCTCACATTTCAACCTCACTGCTTATTAAATTTTTACCCATGATCATCCCTAGTAACATTCCGCCTAAAGGATTGAATCGGCCCCTATATCAGTGTGGCCAACTTGTATGTGATTTATGTAAATCATGCCCGAAATGCTGCCCCCCTGAATACAAAACATAAATTTACTATGAATGGGGGGTATGTGACATTATCAAGCCCCATCCAGTGATTAGCCCAAATTCGTGAGTCTCCTGGATATTCTGAGGGTGTCTGCAACCCTGCACACTCCCCCCTAAAGACCCTCCAACATGACCCATTCCTCCAAATACATAAAAATGATCTGATAGTCCAACAGTTTCTATGGCAACCATCGGTGTATAAGATAATCAGTTACTATGGCAACTAATTGCCATAAACACCAGTTTATTAAACCAGGTGAGTGACAGATGGAAGATCTGGAGTGGAGTTTTGTGTACCTGGTGGAATGGGTTATGTTGGAGAGTCTGTCTGTATGTATGTATGCATCCATATAGCAGTAGATGACAGGTGGTCGTCAATAATGTTGACAGGATATGGCAACAAAACAATATTGTGAATATGCAATAGGTGTTCTGTGTCCATATCCTACCAATAATGCAGATGATAGGAACAGCTTAAGAACTAGGTTTTATTTGTAGTTTAAGTACATTTTTACACAATCGCCAGTCACAACATGGCCGCAAGTTTCACAATCCTCCTCATAAACAACATGGCTGCCGTCCGCAAAATGTCCGCCAGTCACAAGATGTCTACCGATTCCCCCCCCCCCCCCCCGCATCAAGGTAAACAATGAGTGGCAATACCACCAGCACAATGGCCGCCACTCACAACATGGCGGAGAGGCGGCACGCGCCCCCTGCGTCACGGCCCAGGACTACACTACCCACAGGGCCTGGCGCTGCGCGGCGCTGTCTCGCGCTCTGTGGAGGGAAAGGAACCTGCGCGGCACATTGACGTCAGAAGTGAGCGCCGCCATAGCGGTGTATGAGAGAACGTGAGAGGCGGAGGACGCGGCTGTCCGGTGAGAGGCCGCTGAGGCGTATAGAGACCGTTACGATGAGAGGACAAGAGACGGGTACGGAGAGACGGTCACGATGGGGCTGGTGGTCAGGTGGAGACGGTTTGAGCCATGGTGCTACAGGGGCAGTGACAGCTGCTGTGAGAGGGGAGACAGTGGGGGATGGGTCCTCACACAGGTCTCATTAATATTGGGGAGGTAGGGATGCCCAGCGCTGGTGCCAGGGGGTGACTGGTCTGTGGCTAGGGTGCCAGAGGATTGCAGCTGTGCCACCCCAGGGCTGTGGGTTCCAGGGTGCCACCCCGGGGCCGTTGCCGTGGGCGCCAGGGTGCCACCCCGGGGCTGTTGCCGTGGGCGCCAGGGTGCCACCCCGGGGCCGTTGCCGTGGGCGCCAGGGTGCCACCCCGGGGCCGTTGCCGTGGGCGCCAG
>JABWIB010004551.1:25841-37917 GCA_016617825.1 Platyplectrum ornatum
GCCGTGGGCCGTTGCCGTGGGCGCCAGGGTGCCACCCCGGGGCCGTTGCCGTGGGCGCCAGGGTGCCACCCCGGGGCCGTTGCCGTGGGCGCCAGGGTGCCACCCCGGGGCCGTTGCCGTGTCCGCCAGGGTCCTAGTGGGTTGTTGTGCTGTTGCCAGATGGACCCAGGGTGGCAGGGTCTTCCCCGGGCTGTGACACGACAGTCTTGTAGTCAATACAGGGGGGTCCTTTATTTTGCCAGAGTGCCAGGACAAGCCATCACTCTCCCAGGCTGTGGCGGCCTGGTCACTGTGTATGTAACTGCAGTGTATTCAGATGTACAGTCTGGAGCGCTGTGTTGTCTGTTTCCATCCCGCATTAGACTGATCGCTGTGTATAGTGTATGAGATTAGTATCCAGCTCACCCGCTGCATCGGCTCTCATAGGGCGATCTGTCTATTCTCCACGACCGCAGGGCCCGGTGTGCGTAACACGTCATCTGAGTCTCCAGGACAGTGGGGATATGTCTTCATGGTTGTACAGGGAGATCTGGGCTATGTGACGGTCTATCTCTCCATGTTATGCACACGTCAAACCCATGTCACAATCTGTGTGTCCTGCCAAGACTGCATGACACTGAACCATTGTGCATGACATCCAGCAGCTGGACACACCTGTCATGTTGTAGTGTGTAACAGAGGACGCAATTGTTCTGATGGTTGTGTTGGTGATCGTGCTGTACACACTGTCATAATAGTATTTGTGTAGTGCAGTAGAGCTGTGATTGAAGGTCCGGGGTGTGTGGAATTTGTGTGTTCTTGTGCGGTTTGCAGGTGCCATGTGCTGAAGTGTTACGTAATCTCCTGCCCTCCAGGAATAGACCAGGCACTTTCACATCTCACTTATCTCCTCTGTCCGTGTGTCCACTCTCGCTCCCCCTGGTGGACGCTGATCAGTAGTACAAGCCCTGTTCTCAGGAGGCGGGTGGTGGATTGGTCACACATCTGTCTTGTCAGTCTGAACGGTACTTGTACGAAGCTGTTATTAGCTTAAACCTGAGTCACAGAGGAGCATTCATGGCGATTCCCCAGGGGGGGGGGATGTAAAGCATGTTTGGAATTTAGGCCGGGTACTCCCTGACATGCTTAAAAGCATTCAGTCCTGGTGGCAAGAGAAGAGACAGTGTTTTTGTGTCATGTACTGTAAACATGGAGTATTTCCATTCATTTACCAGAGCACAGGGAACCTGCGCTACCCAAACGCAACACTAAGTCAGTCACTTACCCTGTACATGTTCCTGTGTTGCAGACATGGCGTCCTCAGGAACACATGTGGACTCAAAGGCAGAGCTGAGTGCCTTGCTGGAGCAATGGGAGTCCGGGCACGGCGGCGGTCAGGATATGGTACCTTTACTAACCAGGTGAGAGGGCAGAATCTGGGTCCCTTGATAAATAATGGGCTTCTGTCTAGGACAGGGGTAGTCAACATGAAGCTCTCCTGGTGTTATTAAACTACAAGTCCCAGCATGCTTTGTCATGTATCAACTATGTCTATGCAGTAAAAGCATGCTGGGACAAATAGTTCTACATAGAGGTGTATGTAGCCCGAACGTTGTGGTATATTGGGTAATGCAATCCTCTAGTGCAGGGGTATGCAACCTGTGCTTTCCAGGTGTTGTCAAATAGCTTTGCATTATGGGACTTTATAGTTTCACAACACTCGGAGAGCCGCAGGATGTCCACCCCTTGTGTAGGGATTGTTACTGTAAATTGTTATGAGATACAGTCCCAACATTAGCTGCTGTTGTCTGCACAGACACATCTGAAAAATAAATTCAACACCTTATAATAATATCTTTGTAATGCAGGATGTCAGAGCTGATCGAGAAAGAGACAGAGGAATATCGCAAGGGGGATCCAGACCCGTTTGATGACAGGCATCCAGGTAATTTTGTGTGTTCAGTTCTGTACTAACCAGAGCCCCAAGAAATCCAACCGCAATCTAGTCGCTGAAGGGACTGGATGAATCTGTCAGCATACAGGCATAGAATAATCTCAGAGCAAAAGTTGGCAGTATGGGGATTGGGGGGGGGGTGTAAGTTATTCAAATCACGCTCAAAACTCCTGGAAAACCCATACAGTTGCTATGACCGGCCAGTATGACGTCTGCTCATTCATAGTAATGATCGGGGCTGGAGGCAGTGATTTACATTAACGGTCTCACAGACGTTCTGGAGTCGTCAGCCCTGCTCTTACTAGATATTCTATATTTTTCTGTTGCTTTGCTGTTGAGTGCAGCATCTTTAATCTATTTACATACTTTTTTTTTTTCTTAGGACGTGCCAACCCTGAATGCATGCTGGGGCATCTCCTGCGTATTCTCTTTAAGAATGATGACTTTATGAACGCAGTAAGTGTATCCTCTGTGTGGAGTGTTGGATGATTTGTGAGGCCATTGTGCTGTACACATAAATAAGAAGTTCAGCTCTATATTCTATGGCTCCCTGTACATAGTCTCATTCTGGTTTCTTTTCAGCTGGTAAATGCTTATGTCATGACGAGCCGGGAGCCCCCCCTGAACACGGCAGCGTGCCGCCTGTTACTGGACATAATGCCCGGATTGGAAACGGCGGTGGTGTTCCAGGAGAAGGTTCGTCCTCGCCCCTCGCTGTCCTTTGTATGTGGGTGCTCTGCCCACATTCCTGGGCTGACCTTTCTTTCTTTCTTGGCATTAGGAAGGGATTGTGGAAAACCTTTTCAAGTGGGCACGGGAAGCTGAGCAGCCGCTTCGCACCTATGCTATCGGACTGCTTGGTGGTGCCATGGAGAACCAAGATATTGCTGCCAATTACAGAGACGAGAACTCGCAGATGGTAAGTCCTGTGGTCAGTACTGTATGATAGTTTTAGGTCTCACAGTCTGGTTTTAAGACACTTTAGACTGATACGGGTGTTAGTGCTTTTCTTTGCTTTGCTCCCTTGGTATTCCATCACCTACAATTATCGTCCTGCAGGTTGGTCTTGTTCTGCGCAGACTGCGTGAGCTGCAGTCTCGAGAAGCCTCCTGCAAACCAGAAGCCAAACGCCAAAGCCCTCGGAAACCTCTCGGTGAGCCGCTCCTCCCGTTGGATGAAGAGGCCGTAGACATGGACTACGGAGAGAACGAGCTGGACACAAGACCTAAAGACGAAAACCTGGATCTCTCTTTTCAGCCGTCAACCTCGCCGGGAACTGGGGTCCTGGTTAATTCCGATGGAACGGGACCACCGAAGAGGATGAAGGTGGACCCTGACGCTCACCGCAGGGTGAAGCAGAAACTCAGCTTCTCCGAGATGGAGCGAGCACCCAGCGAGCTCTCCAACAGCAGCTGGTCAGAAATGTCATTCTGGGTTGTAGGCACCAACTACAGCTTGTCCCCCCTGAACCCGGCCATCGAACAAAGGCTGATTCTGCAATACCTTACTCCGCTCGGAGAATATCAGGAGGTAAGTAGTCACTTCCTTCCATTACATGGGGAGAGGGAGGGGGCGGTGTGTGTAGCGTAGGGACGTAGGTACCTTAGATTAGATAGGGCTTATTTAGTGTAGCTTAGGGCTAGAGGAACAGTGGTTTAGATAGGGCTTAATTTCGGGGGATGGCTTATTTTAGACAGTGTACTGTAAAATAGGGTAGGGCTTATTTTAAGGATAGGTCCTATTATCAGGGAAACGTGGTATAAAGAATCTAGCTTTTGCACGTCACTACAGGCTGCAGTACAGGGGCTGTAACATTTGAGTCTCTCTCTGGGTTTGAACATGCAGTCTGCGTTAAGTCGTTGTGCCAACCATGGTATCTGTACTGGACAGCGTGGATGCAATTTGCTGCTCCAAATTTTTAATTTAATTTCTATGTTGTGAATTTCTTACATTACCATCAATGTACAGCTGACGTTCTGAGTAATGTCCCATCTCTGAGCTTAACCTCCATGGAGATGGGTGTAGTAACAAATTTTCACGGGTGGTTGGCTGCTTGACATACATACATACATACATGTGCGTCCAATATTGGTATTTGGGGACAAAGCTGTCGTTTTCCGGCTGACTTTGCGGCTGAGCTGAACTGATGATCTTTTCTTATTGTCTCTCCAGTTGCTCCCCATTTTCATGCAGTTGGGGTCCCGTGAGCTGATGATGTATTATATTGATCTGAAGAGAACAAATGACGTTCTCCTCACCTTTGAGGCACTTAAGGTAATGGTGGACGTGGCCTGTGTGTCTGGGGTTAGGAATGGGAAGTGTTCTCTCTCAGCTCACAGCTTTCTCTTCGTCTGCAGCACTTGGCCTCTCTTCTGCTCCACAACAAGTTTGCTGCAGAGTTTGTGGCTCATGGAGGTGTCCAGAAGTTGCTGGAGATCCCTCGTCCCTCCATGGCAGCGACTGGCGTGTCCATGTGTCTGTACTACTTGTCCTACAACCAGGACGCCATGGAGCGGGTGAGTGTGTTGGTGTGAATCAGATACATTAATATTCAGTGCTCCTGTGATGTGTAGCTGTAGTTAACTTTTTTAAAATATTGTTCTGCCCCTTATCCAGGTGTGTATGCACCCTCACAAGGTCCTCATGGACGTGGTTAGCTACACCCTTTGGCTGATGGAGTGCTCTCATGCATCTGGCTGCTGCCACGCCACCATGTTCTTCTCCATCTGCTTCTCCTTCCGTGCTGTGCTGGAGCTGTTCGACAATCAGGACGGTCTGCGGAGACTGGTGAATCTGGTGAGTGTACGAAACTGGTACCAGTGCTGGGATGGGTTCACCAGGGTTGTACTGTTGTTGCTTTCGTGAATTGTGCATACGATATTTAGACGCTTCTGACATGTTCAATCAGTGGACGAGTTCCAGTCAATAATGGGTGCGGTTTATGTTTGCAAGTTACTGTATAAGCAGAGATTTGACCAACTGCAAGATCCCCTGATGTTTTAAAAGGGGACAGATTAAAGTTAAGGCTGGGTCTGTCTCCTGGAACTCTGTACAGATGTGAGGCACTGTGGCACTGTGTTCAGCATTTGAGCATGGCATTGTTGAATATCGGGATTATGTGATAAATAGTGACCATGAAGACAAATTAAATAACCTATAACCACTGTGGTTGGTTGCTATGGGAAACATCCCCACTTCTCCCTGCTTAGTAAATTTAGGCTCTGGTCATTTGTGATTGACTGGTATTTATATTTTTGTGTCCTGCAGATCAGTACTCTGGAGATCTTAAACCTGGAAGACCAGGGAGCTCTGCTGAGCGATGATGAGATCTTTGCCAGCCGGCAGACAGGAAAACATACGTGCATGGCCCTGCGCCGCTACTTTGAAGCACACCTCGCCCTTAAGGTGGAGCAAGTCAAGCAGTCACTGCAGCGCACGGAAGGAGGACTGCCGATCCACCCGCCCCCTCCCTACAAGGTCAGGGCAGCAACGTCTCTGTTATTTCTACTCTGTTGGGATTTTACTGTATAAAAAAAAAAAAAAAAAAAACACATGTTCTTTCCTGCAGGCTTGCACCTACACCCGGGAGCAGATTGTGGAGATGATGGAATATCTCATCGAGTTTGGGCCGTCTCAGCTGTACTGGGAACCGGCCGAAGTCTTCCTGAAACTGTCCTGTGTGCAGCTGCTGCTCCAGCTCATCTCAATCGCCTGCAGTTGGAAGACGTATTATGCCAGGTAAGAATGGCATAGTTGGATACATGAGATCTCCCCAACTGTGTGGGCATTGATGCCGTTGAATGAGCAATCACATTCTGTACTACGGTGTTATGGTGTTGAGGGTTGTAGATGTATGTGGCTTATTCCGAAGTTTAGAACAGCTGCATCTGGGTAATACCATGTTGAACCCAAGACAGGCAAAAATAAATTGAGCAAATGAGTTGGGAGATGATGTATCCCAACTGTAAATTAGAGAGTAAATATGATATATTTCCAAGGGTTTAGATGATTAGCTGTAAAGAATGGTTGATTGAAGAGGGACATCATGGGGCTGATCCAAAGTTACTAGTTGAGTAATCTATGTGGAATAGATGTGGAATGAGTTTTAGCTTTACTTTAGATTTACTTTACGTGTGGAGATTTAGTAAATTTAGCCATTTAAGTCATTTACTCTAATCATCTGTTACCTTCATACAGAAATGACACGGTCCGCTACGCCCTGGATGTCCTGGCCATCCTCACCGTGGTGCCAAAGATTCAGCTGCAGTTGGCAGAGTCGGTAGATGTTCTGGATGAGGCCGGTTCCACTGTGTCCACCGTTGGTAAGATGGGCATACAGTATTTAGTGAAATTGAATGTCCGCAGGTGGTTCTTCCTCTCACTGTACCTTTTGTCTTTCTGTGTTAGGAATGAGCATTGTATTGGGTGTAGCAGAGGGCGAGTTTTTCACCCACGATGCTGAGATACAGAAGTCTGCACTACAGATCATCATGAACTGTGTGTGCGCCCCTGAGGTGCGCATCTCCAGCATCGGCAAGTACGTCTCGGGGACTCCTCGCCGCCGCACTCCCATGTCCAACCCATTTCACATGCCGGGGCGTGGAGGCAGCGGTGAGCCAACCCTTGCCAAGATGTGGAATGTCGTCCAATCCAATAACGGCATCAAGGTCCTCCTGTCTCTGCTGTCAGTCAAGATGCCCATCACGGACGCCGATCAGATCCGGACTCTGGCCTGCAAGGCGCTGGTCGGCCTGAGCCGGAGCACGGCTGTACGGCAGATCATCAGCAAGTTGCCTTTATTCAGCAGTGGCCAAATCCAGCAGCTGATGAAGGAACCGATACTGCAGGATAAACGCAGCGAGCACGTCCGCTTCTGCAAGTTTGCAGCTGAGCTGATTGAGCGTGTCTCCGGGAAGCCCCTGCTGATGGGCAGCGACGTGTCTTTGGCGCGATTGCAGAAGGCTGACGTGGTGGCGCAATCTCGTATCACCTTCCCGGAGAAAGAACTGCTCTTGTTAATCCGCAATCACCTTGTGTCCAAGGGGTTACATGAAACGGTGACCACCCTGACGCGAGAGGCGGACCTCCCCATGACAGCCGCCTCCCACTCCTCCTTCCTGCCAGCAGTAGCCGCTCAGCCGCCCGCTACCTCTTCTCCCGTCCCCCTGCCGCGCACCCCCCGCATCTCTGCTCGATTGTCCACCAGCTCCATGTGTCCTCATCCGCCATCTCGGGCACAGTTGCCTCCTCAGTTATCATCGCCAGCCCCGGCATCCACCGGCTCCCCGATAATAGGCCGCATCAGTTTCGTGAGAGAGCGCCAGTCGCCGTGCAACGGGAAGAGAAGCCGCGTTCTGAGGCAGAAGTCCGATCATGGCGCTTACAGCCAGAGTCCGGCTTTCAGGAAACAACTGGAACGGCACGTGCCTTCTCCACCCACCCTGGACAGTATCATGACCGAATACCTGCGGGAGCAGCATGCCCGATGTAAAAACCCAGTTGCCATTTGCCCACCCTTTTCTCTCTTCACCCCCCATCAATGTCCGGAGCCCAAGCAACGCAGACAAGCACCAACCAATTGCACTTCACGACTGACCCGCCGCGCTGCCTTCCCCAAGTACGGGGGTGCGGACGGGGGCTGCTTTGACAGACACCTCATCTTTAGCCGGTGAGTGCGATGGGGATCCGTCACTTGGTTGCGTGTGTCGCCTTCCGATGTGTTGCTGTGGTTCTGAATGATTCTCGCTCTCTGTAGGTTTCGTCCAATCTCAGTTTTCAGAGAAGCCAATGAGGATGAAAGCGGGTTCACGTGTTGCGCGTTCTCGGCTCGTGAACGTTTCTTGATGCTGGGCACCTGCACAGGGCAACTAAAACTGTACAACGTGTTCAGCGGACAGGAAGAAGCCAGCTACAATTGTCACAACTCTGCCATTACGCATCTTGAGCCATCCCGGGTAAGAATTTGCTTCTCCAGGTATCCTGCAGTATATATGCTGGGGAATGAGGGGGCAGGTGCTGTGCTGGGATATCCTCAGGGCACTGAGGAAAATAAGTGTCAGAATTGGTGGCTAGGCACAATGGGCTAAAGTGGAGACTAGATACACAAAAGGGGCAGAACTTGATGCTGGAAGATCAATGGGCTGGATCCAGACTTATGTTCTATTGGACTTATGAGGGTAAAGTTATGAGTGGGCAAAACCATATTGAATTGCAGGGGAGTTAAATGCAATCTGTTGCAAACAGTATTAGAGTTAATCCAGCCACGGCAACATGGATATAGAGGTAGTGTTACAGGGTTGTTGGTTGGGGGTGTCCTATACCCTGTTTCCCTGCATTTGTATATAGTGGTTTGGCAATATAATAGTCCTGGGGCTGTCCCCTCCCTGACATACATGTAGTGGGTGACGTTTAGATGCCACCAGATATTCTGGCTTCCAAGCCTCTGGATAATGTGTTCTCACCTTCCACAGGACGGATCCCTCCTCCTGACCGCTGCCACCTGGAGCCAGCCTCTCTCTGCCCTGTGGGGTATGAAATCTGTCTTTGACATGAAGTGAGTGTGAGTGGAGGTAACCGTGAGGTTCAGTAAGGGCGCTAAATTCCCTTTTATGTAGACTCCTTAGGTGCCTTCCTGACTCTCTTCTCCTGTATCCACAGACATTCATTCACAGAGGATCATTACGTGGAGTTCAGTAAGCACTCACAGGATCGGGTGATTGGCACAAAGGAAGACATTGCTCATGTGGGTATTAAAGCTGGCAGAATGTAATGACATCCGGCTGTACGATACATTCATTTCTTACTTGTCCTCCTTCCAATTCAAGCCTAATTTCATCCGTGCCGTGTGCCCTTAGACACGGCACAGATTAACTGAGATCTTTAAGTTGTAAACAGATGGTTAGAGCTCATCTCGTTCTAGAGAATGCAATATTTCTACCAATGCGGGAAATCCATATTTAGCAAAAGTCCTATAAGGCCCATGTGACCTTTAAAATATGGTTGTGGTCCCTGTCAGGGTCTTGTATGTAGTGTGTCTAATTGTCTGTCATTCTATCCTGCAGATCTATGACATCCAGACAGGGCAGAAGTTGCTGACTCTCTACAACCCGGATCTGGCCAATAACTACAAGCGCAACTGCGCCACTTTCAACCCCACGGACGACCTGGTGCTGAACGACGGAGTTCTCTGGGACGTTCGCTCCGCTCAAGCCATTCACAAGTTTGATAAGTTCAATATGAACATCAGCGGAGTCTTTCACCCCAACGGCCTGGAAGTCATAGTCAATACAGAGATCGTATCCTGAACAGTGAGCTGGAGGGAGGGAGGGTCGGACATGTGTGACTCTGAGTCTCTGGTCTGTGTCCTGTTGTCAGGTATCGCTGATTAGACAGCAGAGGCTGAGCATAGTGAGGTATGTCAGGATATATCTGGGTAATTTCTGTCACGTATAGGACATGGTAACCAGCATAAAACTGGCAATGATACAGTGCGCACCATAAGTTTGGCGTTCCCATGTCACTAGTTCTGATAATGTGTTTTGACGGCAGAGGTACTATGCTGACCGCTAACTTCAATATTAAATAAGTACATTCCTTTCTTTGTCTCCACTCCTGTGTACCTCTATGCTGCTCTCCTCTGTTTTTATATCCTATATCTCTATGCTCCTTCCCCCTGGGAAGAAGATTCCTGACCAAGTGACATATTTATGGATAATGCTAAAGCAGTACATTTCATTCATTTCCTTAACCGTCCTCTCAGTGGGATCTACGCACCTTCCACCTCCTTCACACTGTGCCTGCTCTTGACCAGTGCCGTGTGGTCTTCAATAACACTGGGACGGTGATGTATGGAGGTAAGACAGGTGGACACAATACATATAATGTGTGTGTGTGTCCCCTGTACACAGACTCACTCCCTGATCTCTCCCTAGCCATGCTGCAGGCAGATGACGAGGACGACCTCCTAGAGGAGAGGATGAAGAGCCCTTTTGGCTCCTCTTTCCGCACATTTAATGCCACAGATTACAAGCCCATTGGTGAGTTAGTGTTATTTCAGCCGTATGCCCTGCCTCTACTACTTCTGCCAGTAACATCATATTTCCTCACATTCCTTCCAGTGTTCTTATATTCCAGTCCTTCTCCTCCTGTGCAGAATATCTTATCCTGAACCTGCTTACACATTCCCAACATATTCCTCTCCCTCCTGTACCTGGTTATATCTCTTCTATCATATCCCCCCTCTCCCTCCTCCTGTACCTGGTTATATCTCTTCTATCATATCCCCCCTCTCCCTCCTCCTGTACCTGGTTATANTGGTTATATCTCTTCTATCATATCCCCCTCTCCCTCCTCCTGTACCTGGTTATATCTCTTCTATCATATCCCCCCTCTCCCTCCTCCTGTACCTGGTTATATCTCTTCTATCACCTCCCCCCCCCTTTCCTCTTTCACTGTTCTAAGCCATACAGGTTACATCCTTCAACCTGTATGTATGTTGTGTGTAATATATAGCAGAACACAGTATTCATGTGACATTACTACTACTAATAGTTACTTTGCCTATACGAGCGTCTGGCCTTTCTCATTGCTTTCTTCCATTATTAGCTGGTCCTGGAGCTTTCCTGATATAAGACTTCTTGTTCCCGGCCTCATAATTCATTTCCATTTTGGTGCAGTTAATTCTATTTTCAGCATTTGGAGGTTTTAAACACAAGGTGCCTTTTATTTTGACATTAAAGTGTAGTAGTGTCTGATACATCATTGTGGTACTTTTAACCTAAGAATGACAGGAAACCTGTCCCCATAACATGTTGCATCAGTCATTGGATTTATCGGGAGGATTCTTATTTTTTTTTTGTTTGTAACTTTTTAATTACTGTATACAGCTGTATTAATAGTTCTTTGTCTCTGTCGCATCTCAGCGACCATCGATGTGAAGAGGAACATTTTCGACCTCTGTACGGACACAAAAGATTGTTACCTGGCTGTGATTGAGGTGAGAAGTCCCTCTATTCGGAATGCTGGGCTCTGTTGTCACTTCTTGTCTTTGTCCCTTTTGTTATGAGACCTATGAGGAGGGTCTCAGGAATCTCTTCTTGACTCTCACAGAACCAAGGAACAATGGACGCTCTGAACATGGACACTGTGTGCCGGCTGTACGAGGTTGGGAGACAGCGCCTGGCAGAGGATGAGGATGAAGAGGAAGATCAGGTCAGGGCATGGGAAGTGAGGGAATAATGATTAGGAACGTGCTGATGTCGTAGGTTTCTGACCTCCGCCTCTCTCTGTTCAGGATGAGGAAGAGCAGGAAGACGAAGAGGACGATGACGATGATGACGACTCTGATGACCTCGGCCCCCTGCTAGACACTGAGCTAGAGGAGGAAGCGGGCGAACAGGCGGGCGAGGATGGAGAGAACGACTTCTCCCCTTCGGATGATGAAGAACTGGCCAACCTGTTGGAAGATGATGATGATGACGGTGAGGACGGAGATGAGGACGGACATGATGAAGACTCAGACATTGACCCGGAGGTGGAGCTGATTCTTGGAGACAGTAAGTAATAAACCTTCTTTAATGTGCGATGTATAGGAATCTGTCCTCCCCTGGATCATATGGATATATCATACATAATCACTAGGAATGCAGTTTGCCCCCGGGTAGATAAAGTGTGGCTCTCCAGGTGCTGTCAAACTACACGTCCCAGCATGCTTTAACTGCATAGACACAGTTGACACCTGACAAAGCATGCTGGGACATGTAGTTTTACAAAACCTGGAGAGTACTTTGTACCTGGTCTATAAATATTTATCCTCTCCTGATGTATCTACCGTATATGCTGGCGTATAAGACGACTTTTTGGAGCTAAAATACATGCCTCCAAGTGGGGAGTCNCCTTATACGCNGAGTATACCTNCNGTGAANNNNGGGAAGTGAAGGCTCCATATGCTGGTGACTCTGTAGCTGAAGCAGGCAGCCAGGACACACGAGCAGACAGGAAGAGGAAGTTGTCTACACTTCCCCCCTCACTCCCTCCCTCCTCCTCCAGCAGCACCAGACAAGAAATGAGTAACCCTTCATTCACCAGAATATGGTATGTGGCTCTCACACTGTCACTCTCCCTGGCTGTAACACTCTGTCTCTC
>JABWIB010004552.1:11298-24315 GCA_016617825.1 Platyplectrum ornatum
TATATATATATATATATATATATGTGGTATATTATATATATATATATTGTGCTTGAAGAAAAATGGTAACACTGGGAGAGGGGCACGCCTTATAGATATGAGTTTGTACAGAGTTAACTGCTCTATGGTTAAGGTTCAACACAAGGAGATACAACACAATATTGTAGTGCAATGAAGTTCATAAACCGTTTCAAAATACTCAGTACTTTAAGTCTAGCCACACTTTCATGTGGTATGCGTGGGCAACTTATAGTTCTGTAGTGTTCTCTTATCGAGTCCCTGGTGCATTTCTCCGTTTTGCTTCTCTGTCTGATGCTCCTGTCAGCGTGTGCCGTCTCCTATCAGTTGCTGGTTGCTGTGCGCAGACTTCTCCTGCAGGCTCGTGGCATCCTCGTGTCTGTATGCGCTCTGTTGACAGACATTTAGTGAGTTTTCTTGTATCCCCACTGCGATTGTGTGGAGCACTACATACCTGTCAACAGAGCGCATTTGGACGGTATATGAACTTCATTTCACGACAATATTGTTGTGACAGAGACTGTATTTCCAANGTATTGAACCTTAACCATAGAGCAGATAACCCTATACAAACTCATATCTATGGTACACTTATACAATAGTTCACCTACATTTTAGAATTTTTTTTTTATTATTATAATTAATGTGGGAATGCATATGGGGATATTCCAGAATTTTAAAATACAATTGCTGAAACAGCTATACTGTACTAGGGTAAAGTGTCCTGCCTAATCCCTTTATCATTTAGGGACATAATCAATAGCACTATCTAATTTTTATTGGCTCTTGCACTTCAGTGATGATGTTAATACTTCAATCTATTATAAATGGAGGTAATCCTATGTGCTAATACTGGTGCCTCTCCTAATACTTAGTAAGTATATACATTTACACAAAAAAATAAAATAAATAGAAGTATTTTAATTAGTCCTCTCAGAGAGGACAACTTTTATATAAATTTATATAAATGTTGATAAAACTTTCATATATTTAAAATAAGCAAAATATTGGTTAAAAGTACAGAGAAGAAGTTGAAAACAATAATGCAAGCCCTTTTGCCTATATATATATATATATATATATATATCCCTTAGTTAGTGTATCCCTTCAAAAGATCATAATAATCCCTATATATTTAGTAATTGTTGGACAATACAGTTGTTTAATATTTCATCTGAAAAATATGGTCCAGTTACTAAAACCTGTATTCGGTGGCTTATCTAGAGTTATCTCAATATTACCTCTACTATACATAGAATGTGTGTATTCTCAATAATTACCCCTAAAACAGATTTATTTATCAAGATTTATCCCCTAAAGCAGGGGTGGGCAATCTTAATCATTCAAAGAGCCATTTGGACCTGTTTTCAGTAGAAAAAAAAAATAACTTAGGAGCCACAAAACATTTCTCCAAAACTCCAAAAGTTACATTTAATATAACATTGTATGTACAATGGTCACCGTTTCAATTGCTGTTAGGCAATTTTCATCAGGACAGCATACAAGTCAATAGTAAGACAAAAAACCTGATGAATATTGCCTAACAGCAATTGAAACTGTGGCATTGTACATGTATAGATGCATATATTTATACAATTTTCTACACACAACGTCCTCTTCGGCACTCTCCATCTTCTGAATGACAGTGACGCGAGTCCTCCCCCGATCCCGTGGCTCCCCTGATCTTCCGTGACTCACAGGCACATATGTAATCACGGTCCATTTGCCACGTCCAGCCATTACATCTGTGTCTGTGAGTCAGAGGANGGGGAGAGTCACAGGAGACTGCTGAAAGAGCCGTATGCGGCCCTGGAGCCACAGGTTGCAGAACCCCCACTCTAAAGCGGCTACTGGCTTGTGCTTACTACATTCATTGTTCTAAAGCACTGCTAATTCATTTATATCACTATTTAGGAGTTTTGATCTTCATAAGCATCACAAGTACATGAATCATCTGGGACTGTTTACAGGCTAACATTATAATATCATGGTGTGTAGCATGGGATGCTAGAGCCTATGATTGTTTCACCGCCTAAGCTTTAAAGAGACGTGTATGTTATTCTAGCGGCATAGACATTTAGAGATGGCAAAATAAAAATAATTGCTTTATGGCAGGTCTCTACTTTATGTCCCACCAGTGACAAGTTTGAGTAGCATAGCTTCAGATACACAGTTACCATACCAAGCACACTGTATGCAAGTTGCACGGCTGCATCGTTCTCCTCAGTGAGAGCCACACAAGAGACAGGCCTGCTTTAATCTTAGAAAGTACAGAAGAAAATATCCAGAGTAAAGAAACCTGAACATAATAAATGCAGCAAACATAACATGCTCACACAATCCAATGGCATACACACAACACTCACTGCCAATTTGAATACACTAAACGTCACGTTACAAGAACACAGACATTAAAGCATTACAAACATTCTATTAACATTTAGAACTATGCAATAACNGCAGTATTATACTAAACAAGTGTATCTAATCTCCTGACTATGACTATGCCAGACATGCGTCAGAACAAAATATTAACGATTAATATAATACAATACGCCAATGTAAATAAGCAGACTGCCTGACGAAGTTATCCATGTACACACAGCCCTTATAGCAAAAAGCGCGCCGAAATCTATCACGTGCGACACTGTAGGGATTCAGGCGTCAGCCAATCCCAGCCCTTGTCTCATAGGTCTAGGGGCGTTCGGCCCCACAGAAGCGTGCTNTGTGCAGCTAATGTCATGCTGTATAGGTAACACCCATTGGCTGATAGCAGGGCGGAGGGTGGGCCACGGCAGGGAAGTGTTTTGTTGGAAGACTCACTACTTCCGGGACATACGGCTGGGCCCCGTTAGTTCGCTGCACAACATGGTTCTGTACCGACTGAAGCGTTACAGCTGGATGGTGAGTGGGTAGAAGCCTTACACCTTATGCATGAGGCGGAGAGTGTCTGTGGTGACATGGGGCGGTGATTGTAGCGCATGTCTATGTTATGTGTCATCGCGGTAATCGCATGTGTACTTGTGTATCTTAGCCAAGAGATGGCATTGTTTTTGTTGTGATAAGTGTGTGTGATGTGTTTATGGTACTATTCTTTATAGTTTGTTGGGTANTCTGTCTAGAATACACAGGTTACTGTTGGGTTCTAGAGAGTTGGTGCATGTGATAAGGTTCGCTATTGCCTCTATGCACTATTTTCTGAATACAGTTCTGAGGTTGTGTTAGGGCAGTCATCTCCAAAGAACCCCCAACTCTTTAGGGTTAATGACAAATGTTTCTTGTTGATGNCAATATTTTCAGTCAAACTATTACTTAGTGCTTTATTTGATGTAAAAGTATCTACATGTGGCGAATAGTGACAATCAGACCTTGAGTTCTTGTCATTTTAAATTCAGCTTCTATTTATGGCTACAATTTTGAATTTATTACCATGCCTTTTGTTAATTGTATAACAAGCATNTTTCCCAAATTATACATTTGATGTACTTTGAGAAATGATTGCGTATTTTAATTCAGTGCATTGTTTAAATATGATCATTTTGTACTGAGCATTCATGTGCAGATTGGCAAAATAAAATCAACAGTTCTTAAGGTCTGTCACACAATATATAGCCTACAGATGCTTTGTTTTGTTCTTTAGGTTTAGTTCCTGTATTCCTTTCTGTCTAATTGAGTATTGGTAATCCTCACCATGATGCCCGGAGAGACTCACTCGAAGACAGCTGGTATTGCTTCGGAGGCTGCAGGGTCTTGTCAGAATTGTACATCTTTACAGCAGGTATTCCTTATTGCATCAACAACACTTCAGCAATCAACAGGTTTTTTTTATGCTTATCTATTATGTATATAATATATATATTTTTCTTTTTTTTTTTTTTTTTTGCTATGGTGCTCAGTATTCTGGTAAATACCTGATGCTCCATACAATAAATTCTCTCCCAGAACTCTTAGACTTAGACTCAATTCAAGAAGAAAGGAAAATCGAACCATTTTCAGTTATACAGACGTTTCAGTCCCTTAACAAAACTTTCATCAGGAGTTTTTTTTTTTTCCTTAATATAACCCTGATGAAAGTTTGAGTTCCGGGAGAGAAATTATTGTATGGAGCATCAGGTATTTACCTGAGTACTGAGCACTTATTGGAGTATAGGAGTGCCATCAGAATATGTATGTATGTATGTATGTATGTATGTGTGTGTGTCTATATACATATACATACATATATAACAGTGTGACCACAAACTTTGAGGGCAGTTCAATTGTCCACAAAGACAGTGATGTGGCCAATGTCTTAAGCTGGCCATACACTATGCATTAAATTGTTCCAATCGACCACCTTTAGTCAAGAGTGGGCAAAACCAAGTTGAATTGCAGGGGAGGTAAAATGAATTAATTGCAATCCGTATTACAGGTGAGAGATGATGTTTCCAGCACAAGTTTAATAACAGTGTAACAGTAACGCTGGTCAGTGCATGCAAACACTGACATTCATTTTACCTCCCCTGCAATTCAACATGGTTTTACCCACTCTTGAAAAATCTTTAGATTGGAACAAGTTATTGCATAGTGTATTCCCAGCTTAAAGCTGGTCGATTGGAACAATTTATTGCATAGTGTATGGCCAGCTTTANGTCAGGAAAAAGCACCAAGAAAAAAGATGCATTTCATTTTCCCTTGCACAGGTTGTGTAAGGGGCTCGCAGACAATTAGATCAACTCTTCTATTGTATGTTGTTCTTGAGTTNTTATTTCTTCTATTTTAATTAACATTCCAGAGTTTGAATGAATACGTTGCAGCGTTGATTACACTGAAGCAGAAGATAATAGACTCTGAGTAAGTATGTTTCTTATAGTTAATCAACAAGCTTTTTTTGAGGATGATGATCTACAGAAGCTAATTTGGAGAGTTTTGATAAGGAACCAGCATTGCGATTGATAGCTAACCTCTATGCACACGCCAGATGTTCATGNGCGGATTCTCTGGTGTACCAGACATCATTCCTTACGGCAGGTGATCTGTACTCTAGGCCGAACCTGTTCCTATGCCCACCTAAATTATGCAAGATGGGGGAGGTCTGTTTATATTCTATGGTTGGTTTTTACCTGAAAGAGTTAAAGCAGGGGCTATAGTGGCATAAGTACCCCTGCACTCTCCTCACGAGGGAGGGGAGTGACAGAGGAGTTCGCTCCTCTCTACCGCCTGTAGATCTGGAAATGGTCCTTTAAGAGGTGTTGCTGTGTTAGTCGGTGCTCAATTTAACGATATGTGATTTAAGGGCACATAATGTTTTGGACCATCTATAAGCCTTCAAAGTGGCTTGTGGAATATCGTGTATGTAACTAATATTTATAAATTTTAGTTAAAAAATTTGGCTGGTTAGCTATTGGCTAATATTTTTCTTTTATATAGTACATTAATAGAGACTTCTGTTAACTTTTATTTCATGTTGCTAAGTTGCTTTAAATCCCGAAAGGGCATTTTTTTTTTTCTTAACATGTATTACTGCAGCTGACATTTTTCTAGCTGTTTGGATTTTTCATACAGGCAAGGAAAGTCTAATTTTGTATTTTGTTTTTACAGCCACCTGCTTGCAGAATATCAGCAAAAATGTGACGATATCCTTTGCTAGAAATATTTTGTAATTTAAACTGATTTTGTATTGTCTTTTGAAGCCACTCTGGTTCAAACAGTATTGGCAATTTATCAATTTCACAAGCAATTTCTTTAATCACATTTTCTATTTACAGTATATGTACAAAACAATTCTGAATTTGTGCAGCTTTTTACGTTAATTTTAATAGTGTGTCCAGTCATGTAAGTTTCCTGTTCATAGTAAAGACTACCTTCAGTCCTCACCTGTGTATCTAAAAGTGCTGGGCCTCTTTCTAATCCCTCCTGATCTATTTTGTTGATTGAATAAGATTTATTTCAAGTGTCAGTATAATTTACCATACATAAGTCATTTGATGGCTTAGTTTGTTTGTATGTATGTATATTTATATATATCCAATAGCCTGAATGTCCTGCAGCAATATTAAATGTTATTTGCTATTTATAACCTTTTTTTTTTTTACCTTTCCGTATATTTGAGACATTTTGTATTTAGCTCTTTAAAGACGTTCTTATTCTTGACATGCTAGTGGTTTACCTTAACTAGAAATTACATCTGCAGTATGCTGAAAGGTGAGTTAATTTTTTCCTTATTATTCTTGCCATTTAACTTTTNACCTAAACTACGGAAATTTAAACATGTTGGGAAGGAATAATTGTCTGCCATTTAGTTATCAAATGACACCATTTTGAGTATGATTATTGTCCTAGGAATTATATAATTATATAGGAACATTATATAATAGATTATGTGGCGTCTAACTCCCCTCAAAAATACAACACTTGTAAATTTATTACATATGTTTAATGTTTCAGAGCAAATGAAACCCTAAGATGTCAACTAGAGCAAATACTGCAGAAAATATCCCCACAGGAACAAAATGAAGCAGAGCTGAAATCTCTGAGAGCAGAACTAGAAGAGAAGACGGTAAGTCTTCTCCACGTGGCAATAGAAGAAGTGTCGACTGTCTTGTTTTTGAGTAATGCCCCTCATGAAAATCTAACCATCCTGTCAACTTAGATGGGTACAAACTGGTGGTTTTCCTGTTGATTATCTTGCAGATAACATGATAAACATTTTAAGACAACATCTAACTATTGTGTGCTGTTCAGATGTAATTTCTAAAAATCAAAAAATGTGTGGTCTCTCCATAACCTCTTTTCTGCATCGGCATAAAAGCTTGACTTGGTGCAGGCAAGAGACATGGTCATCGCTGTTAATTACCTATGCATCACATGTGCATTTAGTACATGCGATGGGCAGCATTAGAACTTCCCTGGCTATTATTTGAGGAAATGTGGCGAGTCGGTCCTGGGAAACCAACCTCATGTGGTGCCTTCCAGAGTTTGTGTAGTGCTGACCTTTCTGATAACAAAAATTTTTAAGGGGAGTGTGGAATATGTAACATTAGCCGACATCTGCATTAGGCTGGAAAATTAATACCAATAATAATGGAAACTAAACAATGAAGTATTTATTTATTTTTTTACATCATTACATTTTTATTGAAGAATTTGAAACAAATGTGGTACAGAAAAAAAGAAAAGGGGGAATAACATCGGGGATACAGAGTACAATGAAGTATTNTTAAAAATATCAAGAAAATGTTGTAAGTCGGGGTCATATTTTATTTTTAGTGGAGTCTTGCCTCATGGGGGAAAGGTATTGAGTAAGAGGCAGTGGGTGGAAAGCATACCACGTTACTCTTTAAAGAGTTTTTGCTTTTTCTTGAAAACCATTTTCTAGTCTACCAAGCTTTGGAGAAAGGTTTGTGATCCAAAGTACAGGGTCATAGAAACAATTGCGTTTTATCAACATAAAGTGAATGTTCTACAATGGCCAAATGACGATCTGTGGCATTAATTGCAANATAATTGAATACTTTTGAACAAGGGCAAACGCAGGATTGAGAAATGCATGTATTGTTATGGAGATGGTGCACTATATGTTGGGTATATTAGGTGTCAGGTGTATATTTGGGTATATAGCAGTCATACAGTTTTTTGTTTTTTTTGTTTGTTTGTTTTTTTTATCTCCAATACAGTGCACCATTCCCATCCCCATGATATAGGAGTCTGGAGTAGACACACTATATAAAATACATATTGGGTATATTCGTATACTGTGAAGAAACTTACAATACTGAATGCCATCTCAGACCTCTAATTTACTTTATAATACAGTATGCCAGCTCCTCATACTTTATATAACCCGCATATATTACAACCAGAAGTTCTCCTGTGTTTATCTATGCATTTGAAGTATTGCAAAGTCACTCATGCAGTCCAAATTGATACTTACCTTGTTGATACTTCACCAATCAATTAAAATTTGGACTGTTTATTTTAACATATGAGTTCTCAATTAAAAAATAAGTTGAATTCTTTTACAAACCTCTGCATGTTATATCGATAACAATACACTCCCTGCTATGTTTATTTACTTTTATATCCAGCTTACATGCAAAATGTAATCTATCTAAATTGAGTTTTAAACACAATTCTGCATCAATGAAGTTTGACATTTGAGAGCACACTGATGAAAATGACAAATAGTCAGTTGATCAAATATGTTTTAGTGTGTTATTATAAAAATAATTGTAATGTTTTAATTTACAGTCATCACTCAAGATTTATCAACAAACACATATGGAATATGTCAGAGTCAAAGGAGAGTGTGAAAGAAGTGATATGATGTAGGTATTCTTACTCCTTTGGATGAAATGTACAATTCAGAAAACAGTAGGTCAATAATAGTATTTAGTGAACCGTTTACATCTGTAGTTTAAACTGTTACAAATGCTGTGGTTATACGAACACATTCAACAATCTCCAGAATGCTGTATCGTTTTTCTTACCTTGTGCACAACTGCTTGTGCACAAGCTGGCCATTCATGGGAACGAATATTGTAACGAACTTGATTTTTTCGGTCGGGAGTTGAAAATTTGCTGCCGTGGATGGTCACGATTTGTGCTTGTTACAATCGATTGTTGTGACTGCACTAGTCGGTAGCGACAAATTTATCATTCGGAATTCCCGATTGATTATCGGTTCGGGGGTCCTTTGTCTTGCCGTGGATTGCAAAGACCGACATCGCTAACGATGTTTCTGTATTTTTATGAGCGTCAGTAATGAATTTCGTGCCGTGTGTGCGCCAGACCGTTTTTTCTAGCTAACCATTTTTTACCGCTAAAATCATTGTTATGTACCTGGGTTTTTTTTTCGGACCAACATTCACATTGTGTATGGTAGCAATATTAACACCTTCGTCAAGGGAAAAATCTTCTGCAAAATCGGTCGAAAAAACTCGGAAACGGCAATCGGTACCGTGAATGGCCAGCTTTACTTTGTCCTCTGTCTCTACTCCTTTTAATTAATTAATGATTGTGCTTTGAATGTTGTGCTAACATGGTGTCTGATGTGATAAATCATGGTTGTGAAGAACTAGGATGTCACATATCCATAGAAATAATTCCAAAATGCCATGTATTGGTAATGTTTACTGATATGTACCATTCCATTACTGTTATCATTTGTTGCTGTTCTTTCCTGTCCACCCCTGATTTCTTTTAAGTTGACTATCACGTAACAATTTGACCCATGTATTAACATTTAAAGTGAGTTTTGCTTAATACAAGGCACAACAAATTCCAGCTTTCCAGGGTGACATGATCTTTCACCCTGCTTACTGGGACCTCTTTTTGTTATCCCAAAATGAAAGGGAAGTCTCCTTGTCTCTTCCTCTTTTCTTAAGTGTCTAGGACCATACCTTTTTAAAATAGCTGCGCTGATCTGCTTCTGTAGGAACGGCATACCTCCGGGTTCCCTGGTGGGAGGTTTAACTTGATCACTTGTGAATATGTCCACAGAGAAGTATTAATTTAAACAAACCCATATGCCCTAATTTTTTTTTATTATAATTATCTTCCTGTATTAATGGGTTGTAATCTTCCCATAGTAAGAAGAAACTGGAAGAGAAGTTAAAGAAAATGGAAGGTAATGTGTTCCTTTAAATATTACTTACTTAAAGTTTTTTTTTTTTATCATAACAGAAATACAGGTTATTGTTGAGGTGTATGTGATTGGTTACACACCACTTATTGGGTTGTGCATTTTATGGTATTTTTTTTCCCTTCATATTTAACCAGTACTTAATTATGCGGTATATTTCTGTGTTTATCCTGTAATAGGTTAGAGGCAGTAGTTAGGATCAAGACTCCTGGTTATTGTGCTGTTGTATACCTGACCAAATAATTCCCTGGACTTGCCTTAGTGCCTCTCAAAATTTCTTTAAATCGGCTGTGTCAGATAGCATTCCAAACAATAATCACAGATCTAACAAACACGCACATGGCTTAATAAACCTCAGAGTCTAAATAATATGGCCCTTTTTATCATATAATTTACCTCTGCCATATTGCACAAAATCTGTAAACAGAGATGTTCTTATTTATATCTGTACCTACATCAGTCACCAACACANCAGCCCATTGAGTTATATTTACTATACTGTTTATACATAGTTGTACAAGGATTGCTTTATTAATATGTAGTCTATTGAGTTTATNCGAGCACACTTACATGTTGCCCTGGGTCCAGATCTTGATATTTTCTGGCTACTGTGTGTAAAAAGGGCAGGCATTTATACCTTATGTGCATTCATAGCTTTTACATCATTTCCATTTTATATTTTGACAGTGGAAAACTGTAGTTAGCTATCATAACTCTATTGTGTTTGTGACACAGTAGTAACTTCCCACCCCTCCACTGCATAGGGACTTACTACAGAGATCTGGTATAGGATCACAGAAACTGCAGAGGTCTGGATCCGCTCCTTAAATTGTTTTTTAAACTACTAAATACTAAAATCAAGTAATTTTCTTTTGTGCTATGAGATAGTGTTTTAAATCATTTTATGTGAATAGTTGTAGTGACACTTTTTGTCTTGTGTGTACATATTGTTATACAATCCCTTCTTAAATGTATTCATCTATAGTCGAGCATTATTTATACATAGGCCATGGCCTCTTCCAAGGTACATGTGGCAACAGGGGTCCTTATTCATGTTCTGCAGGCAAGATGGCCTAGATGTATAAAAAAAAAAAAGTCATGAAAAATGTAAAAAGCTAAAATAAAAAAATATACACAAATATAAAAAAAATTACCAATTATTTTTTAATTTAGAGACAGCTGCAAAACGCTTTACTGCTTTTAAACGGCTGCAATTTGAAAAGAAAGTTACTGAGAAGGAATTAAAGAAGATACAGGTATGTGTTGCCACTTGAATTGTCTTGAAGTTTGAAAAGAAGTATATGATTTTGTGTTTTAATCAACTTGTTTATTTATACAGAAAAGGTTAAATGGTTTCAAGAAGGCCAGGACCAAAAAAGGTACTTATACTGCTGCTGTTTACTTGTTTGTGTTTGTATGTTCTACTTTCTGCGATTTAAAAATCTTTGTTCTTTTTTTAGTGATGAAAAATGTACAGACCCAAGTTACTGATAAAGAGCCTGCTGTAATGTTAGATAAACGTGAGTATTTTCAGACATACAAGTTTTGGCTTATTCAAAGTTATAATAGTTTAAATTGATTTATTTTTGTTGTTGGGTAAGCTGCACTGTGAATTGTTATTCAGGGTTTATCCCTTTATATGTGTTCCCATTCATAATTTTACTCTTGGCATTAAAAAAAAAACTCTAACGATGTCCCTGTACACACTCTTCTGGGATATTTTGCATACATCCACAAGGCACTTTGCTGCAGTCCACAAGGTGGCTCTATGTGGAATTATGATTTGNAATCATTGCTTGAAGTTCATGTCGGTACACACTGCAGTTTTTATTTATTTATTTATTACCAGGTTTTTATATATTTTATATAGTGCCACCATATTATGTAGTGATTTATAACTTGATTTTGACAGAATTGATGGGGAAGAGGACCCTTTCTTGCAGGCTTACATTCAAAGGGGTTGATGCATAGGTGAAATTATACATAGACTAGGGCCAATTTAGTCAGCTTCCAACTAACCTACGGGTATGTTTTTACACCCAGAGGAATTGACTCATAACCAGGTATGTCTACCGGAACTTCTTTTACAGATGTAATTGGGAAAAACTGCAAATCTCCATTCACTTCTATTATCTGTGTTTCCATGCCATCACTTCTAAATTTCCACTTCGAAAACTGCTCATGATCTCGCCACTGTTGTGCACAAGTGCTAACTCGCTGAAAACTGTTGATTTACAGAATAGTTCTGCAGCGTTATTTCTTCAAACAAGTTGTCTTAAAATTGTTTACTTGAATATTTTCATAAACTGAGAAGGGAACAATTTTATTTACACATACACCTAACTGGATAAATTACTTAATATTCAATGCCTGCTTGTAGAGTATTTTCTATGGTTATGTCCATATGTATAATTATGTTCAGTAACTTAGATTGTATTAATGTTCTTATACAGATATTTATTTCTTTGTTTTAGAAAAAATTAAGTTTTTGCTGGAAGAACTTTGGGGTTGCATAGAGTTGTCGCCAGAAGAAAGCAGTACTACTAACCTGATGTTTGGTAGGTTTAAAGAGGTTTTGTCTGTGAATCTATCTATATGTTGAAGGTTCATAACTAAGTTATTAATAAATATATTTAAAAAAGTGGTCAGTCATAATGACTTGAAACTAGAATATTAATTGTAAGGCCCTACTACGTTTATGTTGTACATTTTGCATCCCTGTGTCTAGAGTCCTTGTTGTACGGTAATACCAACAGATGTATTAACCAGTGCTTACAAAATAAGCTCTGATGGGAGGGATTGACTCAGAATATAGCAATACCACACCAGTTTTGGAGGCTAAATCTGACCCATTATGTCACCTTATGGCTATTGAGGTGCATACATATATTACTCATGACAAGGAAAGTGTCATGCTCTCATCTCTGTTGAATAAATTTTGTGTATTTCTGANATTTTTTCGTCTTTTGATGGCTGCACATGGATTTATTTTGATGTTTTCCTTAGATAAACCACTACAGACAATTGGAAAAGTTAAAGGCCGGAAAAGTAAGTGTTTTGCTTTTGTGTTGTCTGCTTTTGTGTTGGTGTGTTTCGTCTACATGAATAGCACTCATCTCTGCCTGCTAGGCAGTTTAGAGCACATAGAAAAATAAAGAGCTAAACATTATTGTAAAGCCCAACATTATTGACACCCTTACATTTGTTAAATAACCTGTATGAAATTTTAAGATATAAATGTAAATTCATAAAGTTTGAATTATGTAAAGATTGTAATAGAAAGTTTGGAATCTAGGTAAAAATCCTCTTTAACCCCTTTAAGACACGGCCTATTTGGTCCTTCATGACCAGGCCCTATTTTACACTTTTGACATGTT
>JABWIB010004553.1:11838-22294 GCA_016617825.1 Platyplectrum ornatum
CGAAAGTGAAAGCTGAGCTCAGTCCTGCACTCTGATAGCAGCGTGTCTGGAACACTACACACTGCCCGCTGTATACACATTCCTCCTGACAGCCTGCACTAAATTATTTTTGATATATGGCCCCTCCTGCTTTAAGGGCCCGGTCGCACTTGCTACCGTTGCGACCCCTATTGCTACGCCACTGGTGATGACATTTAACATATAGTTGCTTTCTCCTTACAGCCTTGCTCAGTCTCCTAGGTACCATCAGATGAGGAACCCTTGCTTTAGAAGACTGAGGTTGTGTCAAAGGGCAAAGCAGTGAAACAAGATGTTTTGTACATTACTAGGTGTGTTAGATAATGTTATATAAGCAAAACAAGTCTCTGAACACTTACAGTTTTCATAACTTTTCTGCCCATAACTTCTGCGGATTTCTTCTGGGATCTTCTCCCAAACTGTTTGCAAGCTTGCTGCTATAGCTTCTGGATTACTTATTTTTGTTTTAAAAAAACCAGGTTCCACAACACAGACATTCACACCAAAGGAGGTCATCTCACGGCTGTAAGACAAAGACATTATTAGCATTAACATTTCCTAACTGAAAACACAATGACTAAATGTTGCCATTAACCAGCATCCAACTATGCTATTCTAGAAACATTGGTTCCACACATTTGCAAATATATGATAAGCCACATTTAAGACGTTTCTGCTATGGCAAGAGTCCCTCCTTGAGTCATATACTATATGTTTTTAATTTGAAAGTAATGTCCCATTGGGAGGCCCCCCTTAACAAAAAGCTTCTATGGAACAAAACCCCTGTCAGCTGAAGTCCCAGACATTTCCAAACAAAGCTACACCAAATGAAGTCTGCTCAAATCATCTGNTCTAGACAATAGTGGATGACCATGAGTAGAATACAACCAGCAGGAATATAATCATCAAACCTCATCAGGGGGTTTGTGACGAAGTCCGGTGACAAAGTCAAATGTTAAAGCCTGTAGGGCAGGTGCCATCTTTATGATCTTCTCCTGCTGGTTGTGCTGCACAGACAACTTGGAGCTATTGCCTAGTGGATGAGTACTACTTGTATTTTTGTATTTTTGTATTTTATGCAATATATATATATATATATATATATATATATATAGATAGATGTGAACTGACTTTAACCCTTGCTTTCTTTATGCACAATTATTATTCAATTTATTTAGCTTTTCAACTCTTTATTTGTGCTGTAATTGTAATAGTTCTGTATGGTGTGGTAAGATAGCAACAGGTCAAATGGCCTTAAGCAAGGGAAAGTATAAAATATTGTCTACGACTGAAACTATTAAAACTGGGCTCTATTTTGTTTATTATACCAAGCCTTTATTAATGTTCTGTACTTCTCACAGAGCTTCAGCCTGCACTGCTCTGAAATGTATGAATGGCACCTCCGGTTTTCTGATTAAAGTTCAGCAGCTGACAGATGGAGTCTAGAGACAGACTATTGCGGACTGCAGGCCACCAGAAATGATTCCCTGTGACCCAACTTATACAAAATGTTCTATTTGTTTGTGGAATCCTGTCGAGAAGCATTAAGGTGAGTTATAAATGAATTAAGGACACTGCTCTGCTTTAGTAATGTGCAGTAATAGCAGTGGGTCATTTACTGATGTGTCACCCACAGTTGTATTATCTAGCATTAAAAATGGTACCAAAGATGAGCATGCAGAAAATGCTCAACTGGACAAAATTCAAAATGAATGCATAGAATTGATTGGGGAACCTGAACTTATTATTTTTCTCTTTGATTACAATAAAGGATGCCACACTATGTATAACAAGTTTAATTGTATAGCAGCATTATGAAATATCTCCCATTATTTATTTAATTATCTTGCATGTTCTGCTTACCGGAGACTGTCCGAGAATGACTCCACTCCATATTTAGAGAGACAGTATCCTCCTCCAGAGGTAGTTATTCTCCCACAAATGCTTGAAATATTGACCACTCTTCCCTGTGCTCTCCGGACCATTGGCAGCATCTTGAGTGTAACATCTATAAGTCCCAGTAGGTTTACATTCAAAATCTTGAAAAAATCTTCTTTGGTCAGCCACTCATTGTAAGTGCTAGGCATGGAAATCCCTGCATTATTGACCAGACCCCAGAGCCCTGCATAAAATAGATGGAGAACAGAGGTAGTAAAACATATGTTTCACTATTTGTTAAAAATAAAATAATTTNAAATGTATAAGAAAGTATTTGACACTCAGACGAACCAAGTTTTATCATGGGAGAATAACACTAGAATCTTGAGACATGATAACAGGTCAAATATGGCTTGAATCTGGTCCAATGTTATTAATTNCAAATATACATATGTTAAATGTAACAAGTTACATAATGATCATGTATATTCATGAATAATTATTTAGGAAATCCCCAAAAAATCACTGAATGTATTTTTTTCTTGTACTTTGGCAGCTGTATATTTTTTTTTTCTAGTACACTGCACGCTTACACATGTATTTGGGTGTGGACCTTACTGGATCACCTATCACATTTATTCTTAGCCTGCACAGTGCAGAATAATGCAGATATAGGGCTGGGTCCAGAGTTTCTGATGGCCAAAGCAAGTGGCCCCAGGCTCTGGTTGATCCAGAGGTGCATGTTTCAGGTGGGATGCCCCTGTGGGGTTTATTCATTGAAAGGGTTAATTTGTTTGAAAAAACATTTGTTTAAAAATNTTTAAAATGCAAGCTTCTAATATCTATCTTCAGCTGTCCTTTCATGCAGGATCCAAGCTCAAAGTTACAAGTTTGCACATGACCACGAGCTGTGTTTTGCAGAAGTTGACAAGGCTCCCAGAATCTGTGGTCATGATGATGATGATGCTATTTGCTTTACTTGCTATGCTCATTCTTAAGAATTGTGTATCTTCTATTAAGCAAGTGTAAACTTTAAGAACGTTTTCCAGGAGGTGTTACAATCATGTACTTGAAGAAGTTCAAAAACAAAACTGATAGACATATATGTTTCGCCCTATTGCTTGGACATGAGTGACTGGCTCAGCAATAAACCAGAAATGAAATAGTTATACTGACAGAAGTCTGTGTATATTATTCTGTTGTTCAGCTAGCTGTAATAATTATCATATGTCAACAAGTCAGCTACGTTATTGGGGTACCCTAGAGCCTTCAGTGAACTCATTTTGTTTCATTGTAGTGTAGTAGTGGCAGCCACAACTATACACAGCTATTAATAGTAAATAATATGAATGAGGTTTTTAATGGTGGAAAACCCATTCACATTTTATCAATGGCCATGTATAGTACCGGCTGCTATATCGGCTACTATATCGGCTTTTGATCAATGAAATCATAGTAAGTAGTAATTATTTAAACAAACAATATATATTATTATAAATATATTATTATATTATTATAAATAAACTAAACATTTTTTTTACACTTAGAAAGCAGGTAATTTTCCATTTCCAGGAAAATCTCCTGCTCCTCACTCTTCCACTGTCTGGTTCTCCCATTTAAATGTGATCCTGAAGTCGTAAGCGCAAGCAGACTGATGGACACCTGTGCACTCATCTGTCCGCTTGTTAAGCTTGATAAGGTCTGTTTTTTTCCTGCTCATCCACCTCTGTTCCTGGCGGATGCGCAGTTTTGGATCAGACCCATACACTATAACATTGTATATACTGTAGCTTATAGTTCTCTCCCTATTGTACAGAAATATAGACCATTTATTATAAAATAACAATGGTTGACGTGGAAATTTATGAGTGTAGGTATAAACATTTAGAAACACAGAATATAATAGAATTTAATAGAAATTTGTCGTTTTTTAATAATATCAGTGGGAGAAGTGCCGGTATAGCATACCCTCANATACCCCTATAATACCCCTTGTAATATAAAATATAAAATCATATTTATTTATCTGACCTTGATCATGAACGATAGCATTGACCCACTCTGCAGCAGAGCTTACACTCTGACTATCAGTAACATCCAGGATTACTGCCTGTAGTCTGCTGGTTGTCTCCTTCCTNAGTTCTTCAGCTCCTGTCTCCGTCAGACATGCAGCTAAAACCCTCATTCCACATTTATCCAGATTCTTCGCTAGGAGATTTCCAAATCCAGAATCGCATCCAGTGATGAAGACATATTTGTCTGTTAGATTCTCTAGTATCTGACTATATCTGTACCATCTGTACAGGAGAACCAGAAACAGCACCGCCAGCAGAAGGAGCCACATGATGAAGATTCCTAGCAATACAAATACAAAGGTAATGATACAGTGACAGTCAGTCAGTGGAACTGCACAATAAATACTATCAATGCATTGAAACCTAGATAGTGCTTCAAAAATATAGTGGATGAAATGCAAATTTGGAAAATGGGCACCTATTATAAATGTGCTTGTCCATGTTGTTAGGTAATATAGGATCAGTAGCCATTTTGTGTAAAATGCTTATATATTCCATTATACTCCATCTTTTGGTTTGAAGAATTGTTGTATGATAATATGCCTTGAAACTCCTGAATTGTTATGTTCTTATCTATGTACGACAAAGGCTTAGTCCTCTATTGTATATAAAGTTGGCTATTTAGGCAGAAGCCTGGAAGGGGATTAGGCAGTGGCTCATTTTACCCATAGTTTATGATGACTGCTGACATTTTGTAACTTCCGCAATAAACGTAATTGAAAATCTAGTGACCCCTCAAAGTCTTAGTTTAGTAATTTGCTCCTAGATATCAAATGACATTACATTATCTTCTGCCCTATTTCCATGTGTTATAATAATAACAGACGTGGTCGGAAACGGCCTAGTATCTCATTTGTGCGAAACAGCAATCCACATAACCGTTGACTTCACAAATTGGGGCAGACCCTACCCTATTTAATGAATTTAAATAGGTCTAGCCCAGGGGACAGCTCTGCAAGTGAACATGTGGCAAGTGAACACTTTCAGAAGTGTGTACCGGACCTAAAGCAGGATTTGGTCTAATGTGTTATGGTAGGGTTCTGAACACATAATCGCTCTAAANGGTTGGGAAAGGGGAGTGAGAGAGAGAGTGAAACTGATTCAGAAGTAGAGAAGAGAAAAGCGCTCAGTGCTGTCCATAGCATACCCTCACAACTGTCCCGGTTTTAGCGGGACTGTCCCACTTTTGCACAACTGTCCTGCTGTCCTGCCTGCCCGGTTCTAACTGAAAACATAAGGACAGCTGGAAGATCCCTGGTTGTTCAGTTGAACTAAAGGTCAGGTATGCGGCTGGTTGATGCTGGACATGATCACAGTGCTTGTGGCAGGGGAAGAGCACGAGAGCGGTTGGTAAAAAGGTAGTTGAATGAGGTGTGCAGTTAGCTTAGGAACAGCAAAGAGTAAGGATCAGTGTAGTGCAGAAGGGCAGCACGGAAGGAAAATATAGTTTTGGGAGACAATCCTTTAAAAACGAAGATATAGTTAATTAGAGGAGGATTTTAGTGGCAGCATTGGATATAATAAGAGAAAATTACAATTTATTCATTGTTGCAATTTGTATCTGGAGATCAATCATTTCCAGCTAATACATTACTGCCAGCCGGTAACATCAGTTTATGCATGCATTCTCCATACTGGATTACAAATTATAATCATTTTTGAGCTCTATGGCTGCAATGCTATTTGACTTTTTAAGTTAATTAGTTTATGAGGAACTTATCATAGTAACATACTTTAGTTAGGGAGAATTATTAACTATGCTAAATGATATAATAAGTATAATAAAAACTGAAATTTAGGCAAATATGCCTTTTAGAGTAAATAGTAAGTTGTTGTAAAAATAAAAATAAATCCATTTACTGATTAATGGTAACATGTGTTGATGAATATTGTTTATTCTCTGAGTGGTAAATTAATTAATGACTGTGGACCAAAGTTATAGTCTATTCTGCTGCAGCGAGTGACTGCAAGGTCAATTAGATTCTGAGCTTCGCAAACACGCAGCTCAGAATCGAGTGCAGGGAGAGGGGCATGCCATAAGCACCTCATCCCTGTGCTTAGCTTAATAGCACAGAGGCTCTGCAAAGGTTTACATGCAGTGTACACTGCTGTCATTAATGCTGGCAACTAATGCCGGCTTTTATGAATGAAATGTAGTAAAAATAAAAACCTAAATAAAAAAAAATTATAAAAAAAAAAACACAATGAATCTGAAGAATGTGCAGTAACATGCAGTGTAGAAGTACATCATCTATGCACCCCTGCAAACTATGACAGCTATGGCACAAAGAACCTCTATTTATAAGCTCTGACAGGGTGCGACTTAAGCATTGGAAGACATCGATGATGGACCTCATAGGAAGACCAGACCCTTGTGACATGGATTGGTAGCGCTTGGAGTAGAAATTCCCTAAAAGAACAAATGTTTTTTTATTTTGCTATTAGTGAGTGGCAACAATTACTAAATTCCCACTTGCTACAGCTAATTTAAAACATAATGTTTTAAACAGCAGGTTACAAACCAGCAAACTTCAAATGTTCAAAGTATATGCAACTATATTGACTTCATTGAGAAAATTGTTTCTGTAATGCTTCAGATCCATGTTTTATAATTGTTATAGATGCACAGGAGATCGTTTGCAATACACACTGGGTGCAAAAAAGTGAATGTTAAATCCTTGTCCAAATAGAGAGCATTTATCAGATAAATGAATATGTATTCCAATGAACAGACCCATGATCTTCCTTTAAAACCCAGATATGGCTAGGTGCAGTGGTGTCACAAGGGAGAGGGGTGTGGACACGTGGGCTAAAATTTACTAAAATGCAAGATTGGAAAAGTGGAGATTTTGCTCATATCAACCAATTATATTTGATCTCCTATTCTTCAGTACACAATGACTGGCTGACTAACAATGATGGCCAGTCAGGCTTTGTGTGTTGGATTAGCTCCTCCAACTTGGTCTTCTGCTATTCCCTTGGATATATCATATATGTGTATAGATGTGTGTATATTACATGTCTGTGTATTATATGTGTGTATGCGTCTATATTATATGCATTTATGTGTAGATATGATGTATATATATCGCAGTCAGGGCATGGAGTCTAATTGGGACTTGGCCTTCCCTGGAGCCCTTGAAGGTGGGGACTGAAAACAGGTCACAGCCCCCAACCACATCATATGCACGTGCTAACACTATAAGGACAGGAGAAGTAGAGGAGACTATATGGAAATATTGAAAATAGTGTGTATTTGTAGGAAGTCCATGGGGTAACATCATGCGTTACTGCACAGGGTGACACAAACCATATGATGCCACTGGCTGTGGACCCTGCAAATGTTTGTAAGGGCATTGCACTGTCAACTCTCTTTATTTACCTTGTGTATCTACTGCTTACCAGGCTGTCCCAGAGTCACGATTTTGCACTACTATCGTTGTCACTGATCTGCTGTCCATTTTACATAAGCAGAATATAAATTGTACTGAAGAATTTTGGAATGCAGAATTTGGGCCTTAAGTTGGACCATGAGCTTTGGACCAGATCTGGAGATGAAGTCTTGTGTAAAACTAATGCTGGTGAGAATCTGTGTGCAAAATGCAAAAATAATACATTCTCCCTGAATGCAAAGAATAAAATCTACCTCCCCTGAAATTCATCATGGTTTTGCCCAGGTGTAACATTCCACTTCTTATTTTTAAGTCTTGATTTGGTCCATCAACACTAAGGGATAGAGTAACAACCTCTGCCAGTTTTAAGGCGGATTNGAAACAGTCATATTTTCTGAGCTCAAATCTGTCTGGAAAAATGGTTATTGGGTTAAATATACAAACGTGTTTAAATGCGTTGGTAATAAAAAATTTTGTTATAATAGCCTCTCACTGCAGGGAGAAAACACAAAAGTCAGTTTATTTTGGCATGCTGGAACTTGTAGTTTCACACACGCTAACATGCCCGTGTCTGATGCCTGGTAAACTTACCAGTCTGAAAGTTATCAGTCTACATCCGATGACTGGCCCAGCAAGGAAGGAAATGCAGAAGATTGATCACGCTCAGCACTCCTGCAATGTAATGACATGCTGCAACTTAGTTCCTCTATTTATAACCTCTGACAGTCTCACACTCACTTTCAGAGGTTGTACATAGAGGAACTTGGTGGCAGTGTGTCATTGCATAGTAGGATCACGAAGAGAGTGCACTGAATGTGAAACATCTTCTGAATTCCCTTCCTTTTTGGGCCGGACAGCNGATGACACGATAATCACGCTTGTGTGTGTGTTCACTTGGGTTCTGGAATCCTGGCTGCTAGGTGCCTGGCAATCACTTGGAGGAACATCTTTCCAGTCGCTGGACAGCAGTTCCTTTATATTGCAGGGAAAGTCAGCTCCATTTCAGCATGTTCTTCTGTTCTTATCCTGGTATCTGCCTTCTCTCCATTCCGCCTAGTAACCTAGTTGTTGTTGGGATCTTCACTTGATTCCTGGTTTACATTTTCCTTTTGGTTACCCTTGGTTTCTTCCTCCATTGAGTTATTTTGGTTTCCCTTTTGTCTTCTCTCCTCTTCTTCTGGCCTGTTCTCCTGCTATCATGGTCTCCTTTCTCCACCTTATTTCTTCCTCCATTCCCATTACTCTGCTCTGTGTGGTTCCTGCATTTGTTTATTCATTTCCTCAGTCTCCCCTCCACTCCTGTTTCTCTTTTTAATTTTAGCTTGTGCATGTGACGTGATTGCGGANTGCAACCTGTGTGGTGCCCTTGCAACAAGTCTGCCCTTACCTTTAGAGGCCCCAATCTGACTCTATGCCCTGACCGCTGTTGCTGCATTGCAGTAGATTTTTTATTTTAAAACCCTACTGGCAACATAATATAATGGTCAATTTTTTAATGGAATAAGGGGTTCCATGCAACTAGAATCCAAAAGAATTGATGTGATTAGTATCATTTTTGTTACTTTTGTGTTACTTTGTTTTACTCCATTTTTTTAACACTATTCATTTCAAAATGAATTGGGAATGCTGCATGCACTTGGTGTTTCTTCCTAGCATCCACCCACCCGAGATCTTAAGCGCCTCACTTTCTGTCCAATGAGGATTTTCAATCAACATTTTTAATCCCGTGTTTTCCTATATTCTAAAACCATCCTTAAGAATTCACTCAGGTCAAATCTTCCTTGCATCTGTTCATAGTCCTGTGTCTGTTAATGGATGTGTTTGCCAGGTCTTAGATCCTTTTATTAGCTATTAGAATTTACAGTTATGTTCAGACTAAAGAACAGGACTAATAATCACAGAAATACTCCTCCGGTCTCTTCATCCATATATTAAGCACTAATACTATGTAAGAATGAAATTATAGGGGATGCTTGCCTTATATTTGTGTATGTTATCATAAACCTATGATCTAATCTAATGCTGAAAACCTATACGTCCAATAGGAACTACAATAGCAGTCAGTGTGTGAGCATAACATTAAAAAGCAAAAAGAGAACAGCATGTACAATACATATGTAGATAAATGTGTTCTCTTAGAGCATTCACAAACATGTTTAATGATGCAGAAATGACACAAAGTCATATTTTATTACCTTGGAGTAGAAATCAGCAATTCCAGAGTCTAAGAAAATAGATTAATGTTGTCGTTCTGCTGTTCTTTCTGCATTATACATGAAGCCTGCAGCATTTCTCGTCTATAGTTACAGCTCACAGACTGACCCAAATATTAACACAGAAAACTAAAAGCGGGGAGGTACTTCTTCACATAATTCATCCTGAATGAAATGTAACAGATGAATAAACAGATAGGAATTCTATTATATTATACAAGTACAGGGTGTTATTATATGAATCTCTGCTGGCAGAGGGGAGGTAGAAGGGAGCCTGTCAATCATCAAGGGAGGGAGGGTTTGGTATCACTGGAACATTCAGGGGGATATTGGATACACTTGGGCAAACACNTGGGGATATGAAGCAATGGCGCATGGGGGGGGGTTGGAAGCACTGGGAAATACAAGTGTATATTAGAAGCAGTAGGGCATACAGGGAGGTTTGAAGGCAGTAGGGCATACACAGGGGATTGGAAGCAGTGTGGGGGGGGAGATATGTTCACAGGGGGCATACATTGGGAGATATGCACACAGGGAGCACACAGAGGGAGTCTCGGCTCTCCTCTCAGGCTTCCAGGTTGCTTGGCAACAGGATGCAGTGATCAATCCTGCCGTCCGCTTCTGCCCCCCTCTGTTTTCTAGCAGCAGGACCTGTAGCTGTGTTGCACTCTGCGGGTTATAGCTAGTCTATTCCCACTCCTGGCTGCTGTCAGTCATAGAGCCCTGTGCCGTGTGTTCAGTGCCCTTTGTCCTGTGCTCAGCCCTTGCTCTTCAGCCTTGCTAGTTTACCTTCCCTCTGGCCTCCATTGCTCCTTCTGGTCTCCATTACTCCCTCTGGTCTCCATTACCCCCTCTGGTCTCCATTACCCCTTCTCGTCTC
>JABWIB010004556.1:17243-32156 GCA_016617825.1 Platyplectrum ornatum
GACGGCGTCCTGCATATACAGCGTCCTCTCCGTGCAGGAGACAGACGCCGCCGCACAGCAGAAGGTGCTGGGCACCGCTGCGGTGCCCAGCGAAGACTTCAGATGGGGTGAGTACATTTTATATTAATTTATTTCTTTTTTTTTAGGTCTTTTTTTTTTATTATTATTTTTTTTTTACAAACGAACATCGGTGATCAATCGGAAAATCAGTTTGATCACGATGTTCTTTTATTTACGTTCCCCGGCGTTTAGTCGCCGTTGGGAACTTTCGGTGGTGGCCATCCACGGGCCGAATTTCGTTCCGACCTCACGAAATTCGGCCCATGGATGGCCACCTTAAATGTTACCTGGGCAGTATGACGCAAACCACATATTCTAATTTTCTCTATAAAACATTTATTTAGTGTGAACACAAAGTACAGATTTTTTTTACTGATGATTCTTTTTATTGACCACATGTAGAGAATATATTGGTCATTTCATTTTTATAAAAAGCATGTGGTTTTGGATCTTGTTATTTCTGTGCACTCAATTTAACTTCAAAACATTTTTTGCAATTTCTGTTACAATGTGAACATTTATAATAATATGTACTTTGTGGATTTTTATCACATATTACATTCAGTGCTAGGTAGTGTTAGTGGTAGCTATTATGGCACACTGACGGGTACTGTCTTTGATTCCTGAACTGCAGTAATTGTTTTAGAAATTGACCCCTAGCCTATGTGATGACTTAAAATGGACATAAAATACATGACAAGGGCTTCTTCAGTATACTTAAGATTAATTAACTATAACTGAAAGTGATTGTTCCCATAAATCACAGTTTGCTTTTAGGCTCAGTCAAAGGCGCTGTTTATTGATATTTATGCTTAAGGCAGAACAAAATCAATTGTGCACATAATAAAAAGCTTCCAGTAAAAAGATGGTCCTTCTTTCACAACCCCTTGAANGTAATGAAGAAGAAACTACACTAGGCAATTTCTTATTTTGTGCCATGAACACCAAAAATGCAAAACAAGTTAATTAAAGTGACATAGAGTATTGAACCACAGGGAATAAGAAGACGGTGACAGTAATATAATTTTTTCAGTGTTGAAATATTGTGCTCATTAACACATTCACTTGAAATGAAAGTCTCATACAAATTATTTTGTTAGGGACCGAAGTCAAAATAAAACACTTAGGACTTGATCCTGATCTACCGCGCTTCCCCAATAATAAGACAATGTCTAATTTTTTTAGGGCAAAAAACACCATAGGGCTTAAGCCGGCCATTCACAAGATGATTTTTTAGTCGAAATCTACAACTTTTGAGAGAGAAGTCCAGTTGCTCCCCCTCCCCTGGCACTTACTCTCCTCATTTAGCTTTATGGGATGTCTACATAAATAAAGAACTGTTGAGGAGAGGAAGTCCCGGGGAAGGGGGGGCAGCAGGGCATCTCCCCGGTGCCTGTCTTTGCCACTACTGCCCTGTGGCTGGTGAGAAGTAAGTAAATGTCGAGCAGTGATGTAAATGGAAACTGAGATCTTGGACCTGACTGGTTGCTATGGGCAACATCACCACTTTACAATCCTACAGTTTAGTAAATAAATAAATAAATAAAAATATATATGTATACATAAAATGATATATTGCAATAAATCTTATTTAGAAGACTGTATATGTGTAGTTTTGTTTTCAGTAGATAGATCCTTTTGATTTATGTACTGACCTGTTACAAAATACAATGCAATTCCTATTACTTGTTCCATTGCTAAATTGATTACTTTAGACATGACTGTTTGTTTACAAACCAACCCTGCCCCTTTTTAGCTCTGTCAGTACCATTTAGGGTGACATGGTACCAGCCATCATGACCTTGAATTTGATCAGAATAACTTTTTGAAAAGAGTTTAGATCTTGACACTGCTGAGGCTGGTATTTTCGTTCTGCCTCGTCGCTTTATCTTACACTGCATCTCTTGGTTGGCAGCGTGGAAGTAGCGCAACAGAGAGCTGTCCATCTATGCAGAGTGGCAGCAGTACAGATAAGTACACTGTGACATTAAAAAGCTCATTGACAGAAATGTGGGCTGAAATGCTTTACAGTATTCATCCTGATTGATGAGCTGCTGAACGACAGGAAGAAAACAGGCTTATCAGTTTTATATACAAAAAATGCTTTACAAATATATTTTATTAAAAAATTATTTACTTTAATGACGTTATACATTATATATATATATATATATTTTTTTTTTTTTAGGTGTAAGGCAATATGTTGAATGTAATAGATTACTAAAGATTCCGTAATTAGCAAATTAAAAAAAAATTATACCTGGTGGAATGTAAGGGCTAATGGATACCAGGTGGTAGATATACTAAACTGCAGGAATNAAAAAGTGGAGATGTTGCCCATAGCAATCAATCAGATACTAACTGACATTCTATCGAAAAATAAGAGCTGGAATCTGATTGTTTGCTATGGGGAACATTTCCATTTTCGCAGTTTAGTAAATATAGGCCCATGATTTAAAAGAGACAATACAGCACAAGTCTTTAGAAATTATAACATGTATTAAGAATAAATGAAAAAAATATATATAACTGCTTTATGGTGTCCAGNATTATCCAGTAGCTCCTGTCTTGATAGTTGTCAAGATCGATAGTTCAAGCACTTCTACAGTCAACCCCATGGATAAGACTAAGAAGCTGACCTTGTGATTATATACCCTATATACAGCCATAAAGCCAAAACTTTCAGCAGTTCTCAACCTTTTTCTGGTGTGTACCAGTTAAACATTATGGAAGTACCACTACAAGTATCACTACATTAATATTCTGTACCAATTAGCTTCTCCTTAATTATTTTCTTTCCCACATCCCTCCCTCTACATGACTGTTATTAGCACATTGACTAATTCATTATTTTAAGGTCCCACAAGATGATGATGTCATATACACAGTGGCCTAAATTTACTAAAGTGGGGATGTTGCCCATAGCAACCAATCAGATTCAAGCTCTCAGTTTCATTTTACATACTGGAGAATGTGAGCTCGAATTTAATTGCTTGCTATGGGCAACATCCCCACTTTTCAATCTCCCTGTCTAGTAAATTTAGGCCCGTGTCTTACCTCTGCATCCTGCTTCTTAATGGACGGGATCTGACTAAATTTTGTCTAGTGCGGCGGTTTCCAAACTTTCTCATAAATTTTCAAGACACCCATAAGACATAATAATTTCCCATTTTTTTCATTTTTAAGTCAAAATAGTGTAATAACTATTTAGGTAAAGACAAAAATACTTCAGATTGATATCAAATCTTGTGTATCTCCTATACAAGAATTAAAATTGCCTTCTAATTGAGAAGTTTAAATAAGCAAATCAAGGACCAAAAATTAAGAGCAGGTGCCTATACTACTCCTCAGCCCTTCCACCCACAGGCAATGTTGTTTGTGATTAAGGCACAGTTTCTATAATACAGAAAGGAAACATGATAGAACAAGTGCAATAGCCGGCATGTGCTACCTTCATAAATAAAATGGAGATTTATTTTTCCTCTGATATCTAAAACTACTTAATAGTCCACATTATGATGATATATCAGCTCTTTTAATAAGCTGGAGTGTTTTTTTTGGTTTGTGTATTTTTTTTATAGCATTAGACTCTATAATTATGGGTAATAAATGAGTATAATGAATTATAATCCTAGTCAATTCCGGTTCTCTGCATTTCCTTTCTAGAAACAGTTGCTGACATTAATCATAGCAGCCACCTTTATTTCACACTGAACTAAAATTTGTAGTACAGATGACACACTACCTCCTTATTAATTCTCTTCCAGTGACAGGACTATAACATCCTTTAATTTTTGGTGTTAAGAAAACAAATGAGATGACCCCTGTGCGATCTTCAAAGTATCACAGGTCAGTAATCTTTCATGCAGCAGGAGGAATTGAAATGAATTTCAATAACAAGAAGAAACTCTAAATCATTTTAATTTCTCTACAAGACTATAAAGCAGCAAATGAAAAATGGTGCATGCCCAGAAAACTGAAGTAAATCGCCAGCTATATATGCAAATAGTGGTTGTTTGTAACTTAGGAATTACAAAGTAAAAATAAATGCAATCATTACCTATTCTTATAACCAACTCTGGCATGAAGTAATGGTAATATTCTGAAAGTCATGACATGTTTCTGATGAATGGCATCATATAGTTCTGAGAATTTAGAAATGCATTGTCAGTTGAAATATAGAAATAAATTAGAATCAAGATGACAGCATGACTGTTCAGCAATCATTTCCAAACTTTTTTTTGTCTAAGACACCTGGTAGCAACAATACACACAGTTACTAGTAACAGAAATAATTACAGGGCTAAACATGCATCCCATATTGGCAATAAATACAATATATTATATAATGATAAGAATAATAATTATTAATAATAATAATAATAATAATAATAAATGGCTGAGGCTGATTTAATTTAAATCATTGACTCAGTCCCAATTGTTACTATGAATGTGTGGGAATTTATGAATAAATCACACCCTTTGTCCCACCCCAATGCAGACATCTGTCCCAGAAGAAACCAAAGGTCAGCAGCTCTGATAAATAGTAAGATGATATTAAATTTGCTGGGAATGTTTATTTAAATATATTTATATTATCTCTCAAATACAGTGAAACACATCAGCAGTATATAACAACAAAGCAGGCAGTACTATAGTGGGTTCTGAAGGTAAAGCTGCAGGGTCCTGAGGTAAACATCAGTGAGGAGCAATAGCGGTAAGCAGTTCCGGGTGTTCATGGCCAGTCATAGACTGCAGTACAATGTCAGCTTTTTACAAACAACATACATTTAAGAGATGAGTGCTGTCTATAAACAACCTTTCAGTCAATGACAGGTTAGCTTTGTCAATCTATGAAGGGGATTGTGCTGTATGAGTTGCCATTCCACATCCAGATGTCTGCTGCCCTTGTTATGGGTTCCAATCTTGTTTATTTTCTGTTATTACCTCTGTGCACCTTTTCGATATAGGATGGGCAGATGGAAATAGGTTCCTCACAGTAATACGGGCTCCAAACCATGTAGTGTTGAGGAAACAACCCCAAATCCTTTGTTTAACTTAATCAGACAGTATATTAATAAAGCACTCCGTCGTTTGTAAGAATTTTTCCACCCTATCTTCGTTCTGGAATGACGTTTCCAGCCAGTCCATCTAGAAAACGAAGTTTTACTCTGAAAAGTATCAAGGGAGAGGGTCTGCCAAGCTGATGTCCGGGAGAAATTGCTGATCCAGATAGGTATTGGTGTATACTACTGTACCGGACAGCCAGTGTCAAAGGTGGCATAACTGAGCTGCTTGACTTTACACCGGCCGTTTATGGTCCCATACGAAAGATCGAAAGAGGGTATGAATCTGGTTGACATTACGTTGACTAAGCAATAGTGGAAGGACCTGGAATGGATATAGTAACTTAGGAAAGATAATCATCTATAGTAAGTTGAACCTGACAAAATACGGTCCACCTGAGACATAATTTTTGTAAGATTGAGATTATATAGATTACCCACCAATTTATCTTAAATTCTGATCTACCAACTACGATGCCTGCAAACAGATTCCCATCCTGGAGCATCCTGAGAAGTGGGTCCACGGGGAGAAATGGGGCAGCCTTGCCTGATACTCTTAGCCATAACAATGGGATCCCTTTTTAGCCAGTTGATTAGTAGAGAGGAATGCGGTCTGGTATAGAAAAAGTCAATTAAAGTCCAGAACCTAGGCCCAAATCCCCGCCTCTCGGTTACTACATGCAAAAAAAGTTAGAAGAAATTGCATAACAAATGCCCATGACTGCCAATGATGACCAGTTACGAAGCCCAACTGATGGTCAGTGAGGAGAGAGGACAAAAAGACTGCAGAGGAGTAGCCATAATGTAAGCCAATATTTTAAAGTCCAAGTTGAGCAAGGTGATCGGGCGATAGGAGGTAGGCAATTGGGTGTCCTTACCAGGTTTGGGAAGTAAGATTGTAAGGGCATTTTTGAAAGATGATGGGGTATGGTTAAGTATATGGTTGTAGAATTCCAGCAATGGGGCACTAGTTCAGACTCAAGGATGCTGTAGTATTCAGACATAAACCTGTACAGGCCTGGGAATTTATGGAGCCGCAAGGCTATGAAGCGCAGAGGAAAGTTCCACAGGAGTGATTTCTGCATCTAAAAGGATAGTTTGGTCCTGAGTGAGAGGAGGTTTGTTAGCATCCAATAGCAATCTGGACAGGGTGGGGGAGTCAGGGGGATCAGAGGAGTTTAATTTAGTATAGTAGCTTCTAAAGACCTTGGAGCTGATCCAGAGTGGCGCCGCGAAGATCCGTTCTGCACATGCGCAGATCGGGCATTTAACATACAGATGCGGGCGCAATGTCTGCATCTGTCTCATCCGCATTCGCCATATGGAAATGAGAGAAGGGGCTATTCATAGAAAAGAAGTGTATTTGCTTATCCAAAATAATAAATCTGCCCTCAGGGTCAATGACTTTGTCCAGAATAGTGTAAAGCAAGGATTTGGCTATAACAATCGCCACTCCTCTGGATTTAGAAGCATAAGTGGCCGCAATGCAGTCTCTTACGTCTCCTGCAGTGTCTTGTGTCTCCTGCAGTAGCATTATTTTGTCTGCATAGGTTGTTGCATATTTTGTCTGCATAAGTTGCGTATCAATGTACGCAATCCCATAACTGTTAGGGAGTAAGTTCTTTCTGAATGTTGACCTATTTGTGCACATCTGTTAAAGAACATATGTGTATCTTTATACAATATGCAAAATAACAACTAAGATTACAAATATATGTTTATTGGAGCAGTTATAATGCCATGTTAGTCATATCTGCCAATTAATATCACGTTCTTGCTGCAGGCTAATGAAAATATTTGCCATCTGCTCCAATGATCTTCTATATTTAAAATGCTTATATGTCTGGTTAATTTGTCGTAACGTAATGTACATGTTAAAGAAATGATGATATAATATTTGGTTGCATGCCTGATCAACAGCAGTGCCCCATATCTCTTTTTGAGATATATCTTCCCTTGACATNTTCACATGCTGTTAGAGTAAGCCTCAGAATGACTTTACATAATTAAAAGGATTTCTGTGATCCTGGTGTTAGTAAATCTCTCACACAACGACATCATTTTATAACTTAATTTCTGATTCGGTGTTGAGGCTATGCCAAAGAGATTTTCTTTATCCAAAAGATTTCACAAAGTCTCATTAGCATATGCAGGAAAGATATTAAGAGAGACATGAATGCAAGGATTTAAAGGATTTATATTTCTTCTATTTGAATATATAGAAGGGAATTGTACTAGCAGTTGGCAGGTGTTTGACTTTATATCTTGGGATAATGGCTCCAAGGCATAAAATGTGGATTGCACTTGCTAAAGTTATACAACTGTTGGTAATAGATCCTATATCTATAGTCTGGATGATTTCGAGAAGATACAATTCAGAGGCTCAAAGGCTGGTAATAACATAATGCTACCAAAAGCAAAATATGACATAAATTAAGAAAACATACCCATTCAATATGATTTCACTTACCTTGTGAATTTTATATAATTATTTAATAACTATCAACATAAAACTGTAAAGCAAAGTATAACTATAATTATTAGGAAACTGAGTTCAATGTAAAAACTTAACATACTATGCATTTTTAGATATTACCAATAAACTACTCCTCATTTCTTGATTACTAAAGTTAAAAATGAGTCATTGTCCAATGGTCAGAGATGAACTACTTAATATGGCCAGGGTTGAGCTTTTGTACACACAATGGTTCACTGAATGATATCTGACCATCGAAAGAAGGTAAATGTTCATGATTTTGTTTGTTTGTTTTATTTGTCATTTATTGTTACCTTTTGTTTTTACTATATATCCATTATTTAAAAACGACATTAACTATGTCCCTCCGCCTGTTCCCTCTCACAACATGCTACTCAGCGTATTATTATTTTATGTGTATAAACTGGATGATTGTAGGTTCAAAGGAAACGTGCAGAAAAAATACTTCACTTAAAGGGTAGCTTCACTTAAAGTGAATAGCTTAATGGAGCCATTTGTTTACCTTNTCTAGATAGCTATAGCTAGCTAGATAACTATAGCAGATGAATTCCAACATTAACGTAAAGACCCAAACTTGTTTAAGACCATATATATATACACAGTCATTTGAGGCAGCATCTGCAGACATAAAATGGAAAATGCATTTTCATCTCGTATGCTGAACACAGTGAAGGCTTTATATAGCTGCTGACATTAACAATCATTTATAATATTACAGCTATCATGTCAAAAAGTAAAGCATGTCGATGCCCCATATGGTTTGTTTATTGAAATTCAGATGCACTGTTTGGGTGTTTTATTTTGATTAAATAATGCATGTCCTCTTTTATTGGCCTAGTCATTTTTGATTACAACACTTTAATACGATAAGGTAATCCTTGCTCATAGTAGCATGAAAAAATCACTCTCTAAAAAAGCAACTGACCCAAGTTCTGATATATTAATTGTTCACATATACTACTACCATATAGAGCAGTGCTTGTTGTCTATTATTTGTTTGGTATGAATTACGATTGAAGTATATAAAGTCTCAATATAAGGTGTTTACTGCACCGTGATATAATTCCATACTATATTTTTTCCAGATACAAAGTTTTTTAAAATGTAACTTTAAATAAATTTTTGGGATCAATGTCACATACTGTATTTCTGCATTGAGCCCATATGAACAATGTTAATAAATTTTGTCTTCTCGAAATAAATTCTCATCAGGTTCTCTGGTTATTTAAATCTATTTTATGTATTATACATATGCCTATACATGTATTCTAAAATACTATAGATTTGTTTAGTAAATAGATCCACCACCTCTGAAATTTCTTGCCCTGTTATACCCCGTTCACACAGACTACCCTGGTAAATCTGTTTTTTAATGAGCAGGGTTGTTAGCTGTGGATCTGAATTACCCTGATAATGAACCCTGTTCACAGTGCTGAATTACCCTGGTAATTCACAAACTACACTGTTCGCAATGAACCAGGGTAGTTAGTAGTTATTTTAGCGCCGTTCACAATGAGCACACTACTCATGTAGTTCAGTCAACCTAGGAAGTTGACGGAATTACCCGGGTAATAGACTTCTTTGTGAACGGGGTATAATCTAGATAGTAACCATTTCTTATAACAACTTATAAATATTTCTGTTCTATTTCTCTATCTCTAAATGAATTACAAATATTTTCTGATGTTTATGAACATAATGTCAAAATAGATACTTCATATGCATCCCTTCTTTATACTATGTATTCATATTACAAATCTGTTTATTTTTTAATATTGTAGGACTGGTTTAAATATAGAGAGAAGGACTGAGGTNCATAGTTTTTTGTTAGACCCCTAACCCTGGTAGGTAAAAACAGCTTTACCTACCAGCCACACAGCTGCAATATATTAATGAGTCTAATAAACATGGGTCTAAGACATGCTCACTTGCATTATAATATACTAGTTAAAATTATATTATTTAGAATGATATACTATAAAAAATATTTCTGCAAATAACACTTTATTTTTGTGCTTGCCAGCAATGCAGAAGACATTTAAAACATTTTAACATTTCTTTTTATTGCTTTTTTGTAATTTAAAAACAATTTTTAAGGTGTGTTTTATTTAATAAGGTTGAAAATGTTCATTTTAAAATTTCACAAAAAAGACAATTTAAAGAATTAAAAAACATACAATCAAGTAAATCATTAATGTCATTTTGTAGTCTGATGAGTTACAGTTCCCAACCTATATATCTACTGTATGTTTTTCCATATGTTGCANAGGTGTACTCATTCATTGTATTGCCAATTTAAGTGCCCATGCACCAGNCAAATGTATGGATTCTTGTGTTGCATACTCAAAAGCTCAGGCCCTTTCCTCTGATTCTCTAATAACATTAGTCGTGTAAAGCAGCCAATTTCCCTGTATAGCAGTAACTGCCTGAACAGAATTCTCCTTGCATTGTTATGGCAGAGGATTATGCTGTGTACACCACACTAAAAGCATTTCCAAATCACATCACACTTGATTGAATCTACCTCAAAATCGTAACCTAAAAAACATACAAGACATTTTCCATAGAGTCAGGGCTTTGTTTAGTTTATCATTGTCGCATCGCACAGTTGCTGAGTTTCATATATCTCTATCATGCTGCAATTATGTAGTGTGTGTATGAAGTATTTCATATTAGTCAGATAATGATAAACAAGCCTTACCTTGTCATTATTTGCTATTATCTCCTGTTAAAGGTTAATGAAGTACGCTAAAGTAATTACCAGATTTTATGGTTCCGTAAATGTGAATGTTGAATTATCTCCGTTTCTCCAAAGAACTAATGTATTGAACTTAACATTTTCACTTTTAATTTTCAAATTCATTTTAAAGGGTATTTTAAGATCAGCTTCCTAATAGAAACATTTATAGTCATAGGGAGCCTCTGTACCTTGACTCATGCCAAGAGGTTTAGCAGAATGCAAGAGAAAGTTCATTATTTTTAATTAGTGTAATTGCTAATGTTGCATTAAGAGTTTGGTTAGTGGAAGTAATTACTGTAAGTGTATTAGATATGAGTATTGATATTCATTTTTCACAGTATTAAAATTTCAGAGATGAAAATATCCCTGGTGGTTTGCAGGCACTACATTGTTTACTNAAGGGTGTTAAATTAATCATATTGTCAATGCCCACCAAGCAGGCAAAGAATAATTATATTTTCGCAAGTTTTTCTTATCTAGGGAATGTCTTGCATGACATTATTCATTTGTGTCTGTCTGTGTGTTTTTATCTGAGCTTATTAATATTATGAGAAATTGTATTGTGATAGTGACTATTTAAGTGATGCATAGTGTAATGGGGAGGATAACAGACAACTACTGTAATGAATAATGGAAACTCACTTGTTCTATAAACTCCAATATGTTGATAATAATCTAAGTCATTGTCATAAGAAATTGCAACCTGACTGTATTTGACATTCTAGCGATACAGAATACATATATATACACACACAGTATGTAGTAACACAGTGGAGAGATACCAGCATGTCATTTTATTAATAACCAACCGTTCTTTATCACTGCAGCTCTGAGATAAATTGAATACAATGGGCCTTATCCAGAGGGTTGGTTCAGTGGTGGAGCAGACACACTATTAAAAATGTGCACACCCTACCTAGAATTCTGACAGTAACTGCTCTGAAATGGGTGCACATATGAAACATACAGTAGTGTGACCCAGCAGCCTATACAAGACTGTATGTTTTAATTTATTTTTAGAATTCATTGGTTTAATTTATGAGCTTAATTATAATAAATAGTTTAAACATAAGTACATTATCAACATATTTTATATGGATCAGCCATTTTTGTACTTGCTTACGTTAAGCTTCTATAACTGAGAATGATGACATGCACAAATACATGCTGAGGTATTTTTGAATACATGTCACATATGTAATCATAAACCTTACCATCCGATTAACATACTACAACCATCTCTCATATTTGTTTATGCTAATCATCCCTTCCTACCCTGCCACTAAAAATCACTCTATAATGCAAGTCTAAATGTAGAGGTCTGGGCCATTAATACTAATTGATTAATACTAACAGCAAAAGTAAAACATGACAAAAGATGAATGTGAGTTGAGATGTATTTTAATGATAAGAAGATTTGCCATTGTAGACATTTTACATTTTTGTAGTCAGTCTCCCCTCAAAATGAACACAGACCTAGTATTTTACAGCAGTAGTATGATAAAACACATTTACTACAATAAAATATGATATGATAAAATCAGATAAAAGAGTATATTGTATATCATTGCGCTGGAGGGANGTTAGAACTTTACAGATGATTACTGGTGCTGCTTTTATTCTAATAATATTACATTAGAACATATCTCCACACTACCATACCTCTTTTTTTACTTTTATACCGCTTTGTGGTGTGCAATTAAATAAATTGCTGTCATGGATCGTATATTTTCCTAATGCACACAGTTACTAATAAAATAAAGGATGCAGGCGCATTAGAAGAGATTCTACTTTACTGCACTCATTGTGGGATTTAGGAGCTGGTTCTCTTGGAACTACTACTTTTGTACATCTTTATGTAACAATTATCACTCATTTTATGTTTGACTGCCTCTGTGTTCAGGGATTCCATAAAAGATGATTGCTATTGNCTATTGTCTACAGTAATTTCTCTCTCTTGCAGAATGCTTCAAACAGATGTGCAGTCCCTGCAGATCCCTTTCAGCAAACCACACATCATCATTGCCATGAAACGGTCCATGATCCTCAGCTGACTTCTTGTACTTGCCCTCTGTTTGCTTGTAAATGGAAAGGTCACTTGGAGGTTGTTATAGCTCATCTGACACAAGCTCATACAATTAACATACTGCATGGAGCGGAAATTGTCTTTCTTGCTACGGACATGCACCTGCCAGCGCCAGTGGATTGGATAATTGCGCATTCATGTTTGGGCCATCACTTTTTACTTGTGCTCAGAAAAAAAGAAAAATATAAAGGTTACCCACAATTTTTTGCTACAATGATGCTGATTGGCACTCCAGCACAAGCAGAGAACTTCAACTACAAACTCGAGCTAAGTAGAAACCGTAGAAGACTTACATGGGAATCCAGCCCCCGCTCAGTCTTAGACTGTGTTGACTCTGTAATTACAGATGGTGATTGCCTTGTGCTTAATGCGTCGGCNGCTCAACTCTTTTCTGATAATGGAAGTCTGGCCATTGGAATAGCAATAACTGCGAGCAAACTTTGTGCGTCTCAAGCCGACATGTAATGATGTGGACATTTATGTATGGAATTGCAATCCAATTTCTATTCTCCCTGGGCTTTCTAGTGCTTGTACATAGGAAAATGGTTGTTTTGGAAGAAATCTATCAGCAATGTTGTTTTCAAATGTATTTCAATTTTGTTTTGGTGACAAGTTTTTGACTTAGAATCTAAAAGCATTATAATTCTCTGTGCTGAGATTTATATGTTCCATGTGTATATATTTATACATCCATTTATATGTCTACCTGTAGTATGTTCTACAGAATAAAAGATCACCAGTCATTGAATTCCTACCTAAAACCGCTTCGCTTGGCCATTCATTTTTCTACAGTTTAACTTTAACGTTGTCTTAGTCAGTGGTGGATAATTATAAAAATATATTCTCTTCCCTTAACTGTTCTCTTCCTTCCAACCCATTTGGCAAATCCCAGATCTTTCTTGGAGAAAGAGGAAAGTTCGAAAATAACTAATAACAAGTCTGGCAAAATGTATTAGTATACTATTGGAAGTATATCAGTGGTATAGGAATGGAAGCCCAGTGTCTCTTGTAGAATAGAGAGCTTTCAATACGGTATTAATGGTGTATTTGCTTATAATTACAGAGTGAGAGAGATGAGGAAACCCCAGTCAGGAGATGAGATACAGGGCAACAAACAGACTAGCCCANACACTACAGGATATCGTCCCCTCTGGATGATAATCATTTAGGATATCCATCTCTACCGTGATATATATCTTTTCTCCTTACAAGAGTCAACATTACCAGGCAATAATTTAACTGGGATAACTAAANATTTTTTCACTGGTTTCAGATTCTGTAAATAACTTTTTATGCAGTATGTCTAAAAGGAGATTTTTATGTAAATAAAGATACATATACAAATAAAAACACCCAAAATAAATCATTGCCTTTTGTGATTTGAAATTATGTAAGTACTTTAATTTGCAACTACACACACATTGTTACTGTACTGTACAACACCGTGCATGGCGTGCCACAAACTCTGCATCGGTATGTATGCATAGCACAATGAGTGTATCACAAACTTCACTAATAGACAGTAAACCCTACAATAATGATATGGGTCTTATAGCAGCTAGATGCATTGTAAAAGGTACTTTCAGTTTTAAATAGTTCAATCAGAGCTCAGAAGACTACAATGGAAGACAAACATTCCATGTCAAAAGCTTGGCAGTGAGGTTCTGTGGATCAAAATTGATGGAAGTGAATCCCCTGTATGGTAAGTAATTATAGTTTTTTCATATTACAATGATTTGTTTTATTTTAATGTATTTATTTAGGGAGATGTTAGTTTGTTGTTGGGGGAAAGCCATTTTTCTTTATTAATATAGGTGATGGTGACAGGTCATGGGTGCACCTGTGGTTCCTTTTTTCCTCCTNTATAGAACGGTGGCGCCCTCCTCCCCTATGTGAACCGGAATGGGTGAGAAGGGGGTTGGGAAGGAGTGGTGTTTAAGTATCACCTAGGATGCCCAGAGACCTGTGCATTCACAGAAAAGCTGCCTATCAGTGCATGAATAGTGTTGCTGATCTGTACAGATAGCCATCTGTTATTCATATGGCAAGTACAATCGCATTATTTGCACATACACAGCGTAGCTGCCATTTTGCATGTATGCAGACCCTCTCCTCCACCTAAGTCCTGCCCTTATCTGCAAACACATTTCCCCATTAAAAAAAAAAAATCAGATGTACATTAGATTAGCATAAGTCTTCATAACAAAAATAAATGCTAAGTTTGATTTAGAAAATACATTACAGCAATCTGCCTTCAAGTGCACAAATGATAGTAACAAGAATNAAAGCCTTACTTGTTTGTTGGGGAAAATTTACTAAAGGTCGTGTTTTGGAGTATGAATTTCTCGCTGTGATTTGCTTCGTTCTGGCGTGTTTTTAGAGTCAGTTCAAGTATTTACTATAGGTGTTTAGTGGTCGACAATTTCTCACATGCGACTTCTGATGAGTTTTATTGTGAGTTTTA
>JABWIB010004557.1:0-18668 GCA_016617825.1 Platyplectrum ornatum
TCCACGCGTGCACGCCAGGTGAAGACACAGAGGTCGCCTTCCATCTCCCCTGACGTTCGGCATACCATCTAAGCAACCCGGGTTTAACTGCTTTCCCGTCAGGTCCCACCTGGGACTCCGTCACACNCGGCGAGCAGCTGGGTACGAACACTCTCTCTCTTTTTTTCGTTTTAGTTGTATTTGTATATGTCTATATTTTAGATGTGTGTTTTAAGATTAAATATAACCTTTTAACCTCATCATTTCTTTTTCTTCCATGTTTTTGAGACCGAATTACTTATCATCTCCTATTACTTGGAAGATCATATAGACTTTATTTGTTATTTCAAAAGAAATTTTCCTGACCCACATAAACGTACTACGTGCAGGTCACACTCTTTAGGCTCCCTTACACTATTTTTTCTATTTTTTGTTATTACACAGTGTTTTATGCATCCACTGTGGGAGGGGCTCTGTATGTTGTCTTGTGACCAAAAGTGTCCATGTCCAGCTCGACCATGTGGCTTGTATCATAATATGTATACTAAAATATATATTTGTTTTATCTATATATTCATATAGAATCCCTTATCATATACACAAAGGTGGATGTGATGAATTCCATTGTCCATTTGCAATCATGCTTCTCAAAGGTGTTTTTGTGTTTGAGTTCCATTGTCCCCTGCAGATCAATGTTTTGGGTTAAACTATTGACATTTGTCCATAGAAAGCAGGCTGAGTGAGAGATTTCCTGTACCCAGCTGTTTCAATGTCCTGGCATAGGGCTGAATAGGGGCAACACCTTAGAGAATATAGAGTTTTGTTCATAAATCATCTTCATCCATAACTCTTTGCATTCCAATTTGATTTAGATATATTTATCACTGCATAGGAAATGCAGTCCAAACTTTGCACCACAGTGACCATGTACATGAATATAAAATAAAGTAGGTAAGTTTCTCCCCACCAATTATACATTTTAATAAAGACAATATTAATCAATATTTCATAATAACTGATTCTTTTAGTTTGGACTTTGACAATGCAAGTGTTGTAATCTCTGCTTAAATGTACAGCACTTTATCTCTTGGATCCTACCTTAACATGTACACTAGCTTAAGGTGTATTAACTAAGCCTGTGTGAATGTAATATCTCCCTCCACCCACCATGTTGTCCTGTCTTCCAGCAAGGAATCTAGAATAGTTTATATTGTGCTTTGATACATAGGGGTATATTTACTAAACAGGGAGATTGCAGGGAGATTGATGACTGGGGAAGTTGCCCATGGCAACCAATCAGATTCCAGTTCACATTCTCCAGTATGTAAAATGAAACTGAGAGCTTGAATATGATTGGTTTCCATGGGCAACTTCCCCAGTCTTCAATCTCCCTGCAATCTCCCTGCTTAGTAAATATACCCCATATCCATCATGTTTGCGGAGTTGATACATATCTATCATGTTTGCGGAGTTGATACATATCTATCATGTTTGCGCATATGTATGGAGTACTTATGCATTCAGAGTGGCTGCAAGTATGTATTCCAAAGCATTGTCTAAAACAAACACATGGGTTGTCAGACCTGTTTGATATAATGTTATTCTGTTTTTTTGAGCCTCCTCCATTGGCAGCACAGTCACTGGATATTCCGTCCCCTCACAGGTGCATAGAGAAAAGGAAAGACGATGCAGCGTATATAAAGGCCTCTCTCACCGATGCACATGTCTTCTTTCCTTCATTCGGTGCCTGCAGGAGCAGGTGCAGGGATCTCTCTCCTGGGAACTAAAAGGCTTCTATTGCTGATGTCCTTGCTGATGTGGAATGATATCCGGGCATGGTGTGCTTTGTTGCCAGTCTGTTTTTACTTTGTTTTTATTCTTCCTTTAATCTTATGTCTTCCTGGGTATTTATGGTCTCTGAGTCCATCAAGGACAAAGCTGAGCCTAGGACTAGTGCTAAAAAGTGGGTTAATGCCCTGTGCACCCTCTGTGATAAAATGCTGGAGGATAGTCAGGTGGCAGTAGCATGTGATTCTTGCAAGGCATCTCAGCAGCAATTACCTTCTCCCCCAATTGACCGAATTTATCTCTGTGTTAAAAAGTACACTTGTGGATACCTTTAATACTAAAGATGATGTTAAGAAAATGTCACTTAAGGGCCCTCGTTCAGTAGGAAGTGAACCTTCTATAGATTCTGAACGAGGGTGGAAGAATGGGGGATATCTTCTGGGGGATTGGTTCATTTGGATGAAGTATCCCTGATATAGTTGATAATTTATTGAGGCTTAGAAGAGTCTCATGAACAATTTATTCTTTACAGAGTATAAGAAAAGATGTAAAATGTTTGAAAGAAGGGCCCCAATGCAGCAAAAATGGACAAAAGAAATTACATCTTAGCGGGGGCTTCCTTGGAACCTGCAGCATCCTTGACCACTACTGCCAGCGATCTATGTAGTTGTCTGGAGGCTGAAATTGAGGAGTGAGGTGGCCAAGTGTGTAGATGTGCTGCAGACTCTTCAAGATATGCAATTGGGTTATTGGGTGAAGGCATCTTTGACTTGATCAGGTTAGGGGCAAGGATTTGGGCAGATACTGCAGAGGCCAGGCGAACACTATGGCTTAAACCTGGGGTGGCTGGTGCCCAATCAAAAGGAAAATTGTTCTTTGCCTTTCCAGGGTGACTGTTTGTTTGGGCAACTTGTTGACTATATAATAAGCAAATCTTCAGATTAATCTGGGGAGGTTGGGCTTGAAGGTTCATGGAGTGAGACAAGGCGCACAGTCAGTCCTGCTGCATTAATCTGTCACTTTGTGACAGCCTTGTGACAGCCAAGCTTGGTGATTTCCAGAAGGCGCAGGAGCGTTTGGAGGACATTGAGTTCAGTTTCTGAATGTTGAAGGACACCACTGCACCCGTAAAAGAGAACATTGCCCATCTCTTTGATCATGTGAACTAATGCAAACTCAAGCTTACTGACCTGGAGGGTGGATCAAGACTCAATAACTTATATTTTGTTGGTGTACCAGAATGTGCCAAGGGCCATGGCCTGGAGTCCTTTCTGGAGGAATTGCTTCTTAAATAATTCTTCTCTGCATACTTTGCGATTGAACGGGACGATTGCATACCACATGCTCACTTGCCACCTTATTTCTGTGTATCCTGATTATTTTATAAATACACAAAAACAGAGCCCAGTTTACCACTGTCGGCTGCTTGCGGGATCTCCAGTTGCCTTATTCTATATTTCTTTACTACCCAATCTTTAAACACTCCACGGGAGGCCAAGATTTGGATGGAGCAGCGTCCACAACATGGCATTCCTGATGATGCTTCACAGTTACCTTCTACTCGCTACAGATCCAGCACTTGCCTTAGTTTTCTCCACAGGTTTTGGATGCTTTTCTGCTAGGTCTGGGTTGCAGTTGCTCTCATGTGGTCATTATCAATGGAGAGCATCTGCAGCCACAAGGCATTTGTCTTTTTTGTTCTTTAGTGGTTTTAATTTTATAAGATTTGGGGTACTACTGGTATAGTTAGGGGTCTTTTTTGTGGGGTAAGGGATGGGTGGCCATTTATTGTTTGGATTTGGGTTGGGGGACTCTCTTTTCTTAATGGGATCCAGATTCTATACTTGGCACCAGTTGGGTTAGGAAGGAGATGGAAGGTTTGGAGCAGTTAGACTATGAGTGGTCTAACATGTTGAGCTGCATACACAAGATGCTATGTTGTGGTTTCAACAAATTCTCTCTATGTTCCCCATCTGGTGTATGTCACGCCTGCCACCATATGTAGAACTGACAATAGCTCTGGTGCGGAATATCTCTGATGTGGTGCGGTTTTGGGGTTCTGTTATTCTAGAATTGTCCTACGCATGCTGGCTGTTCTCCCCCCCCCCCCCTCGATCCCAAAACATGCTTGTTTGGCTTTTCGTTGGTAGAGTGCTTTGATGTGGTCACTTCCCCCTTGTTCTCTACCTCTAGGAAGACATTCCACTAATTCCATAATGGTTTCCCTGGGTGGTTCACAAATAAAGAGGACTGGGTCTAGAAAATAATCGTATTTGGGTAAAAAATTCTCCCATAATAAAATCAGAGCAAGATGTAGTTTCTCTACAAAGGGACTTGGACTGGAGGATTGGGCGGCCAAATGAACTATGACATTCAATATAGATAAATGTAAAACTATGCATTTAGGTAACAAAAACAAGCTTGCAATCTATATGAAATGAGATGAATTTAGGGGAGTCTTCAATGGAGAATTTGGGAGTGCTTGTAGATAATAGACTTAGCAATAGGGCACAATGTCAATCAGCAGCAGCAAAGGGCCAATAAGATATTAGCATGTATAAAAAGGGGCATAGATGCACAGGACGACTGTGTAATTTTATCAATCCTTGGTAAGGCCTCATCTGGAATACGGAATACAGTTTTACCACTCCATAGAAAGGACAATACAGTACTGGAACGGGTTCAGAGAAGGGCAACAAAACTGATAAGGGGTATAGAGTCACTGAGTTATGAGGAACGGCTAGCAAGTTTAGGCATGTTTACTTTAGAAAAGAGGCGTCTAAGAGGTGATATGATCACCATCTATAAATACATTAGGGGTCAGTACAGAGAGCTTTCACTTGAACACTTTACCTCTCAAATGCGGTCACTCACTAAGGTTAGAAGAGAGAAAGTTTCACAACCAGCAGAGGAAAGGGTTCTTTTTCAGTAAGGGCAGTGAGGATGTTGAATTTACTGCCAGAGAAGGTTGTGATGGCAGGATCAATAGATCGTTTTAAGAAGGGGTTAAACACATTTTTGACTGGTAAGTAAAATAACAAAGGTTTTGTAAGTAAAATATTCCCTTAGTCAGGAAGAAGCTCTTGTATATTTCCTCTGGATCAACTTCAATTATAAAATTAGGATCGCAGGAAATCCAAAATAGGTTGAACTTGATGGACTGATGTTTTTTTTTTCAACCTAAACAACTATTTCCCTTCCCAATGAATCCCTAAGTGTGCAAATGTTTACCTTCTTCAAGACAGAGACAGGTGGAAGTGATGTTTATATAGCACCAGTGTCAAGACTCCATACTACTAAGTCTTACAAAATCATGACCGCATTCTACTCCCACCTCAAGACGGGCAGGACTGGATTGGTGGCTAGACAAGCAAAGGTTACAGCTCAGAAGATTCCTCAGCAAAAGGCAGGTAGTGGTGGTAACCACAGATACCACGGAGCATTGTTAGATGCACCTGTGAGGGGAGGAATGCCCGATGGTTGCGCTGCCATGGAGGAGTAAAAGAAACCAAAATAACAGCTACTTATCTGTAGTTTATTAGATATTAGCTCTTTCAATATCAGTTGAATAAAGTATTTAAGTAAAATCTGAAATTTATATATCATACCCCTTTCACATTGCAGCCCTGGTAATTATGTGGGGTTTTAAAGCCAGAGATAATGGCCAGGCTGATTTCTTCCGACATCCCCCCCCCCCCACACCTTCACGCTGCTGCAGGGACCTGTATTTTTTAACACATTTTATTTTAACACCATTGTATTTCCATGGAAGACCAGGGTTGGAACCAACAATAACCCTGAGTTAAATAAAATTAGTAGATTTTATGTGTGTATGTTTTGTATGTTTGTGGTTCGTACCTAGCTGTGTTTTTTGTGGGTAAAGAATAAATGATGCTTATTATGGTTGGCAGTGGATATAGGTGCACAGTACTTTCACCATGTTCCTTCTTATCAGTTACTAATGAATGTGCGTATAAATTAATTAGGAAAGAATTTCCCTTTGCAGTATTTTCAAATCCTGTCTGTGTGCCCTGTGTAGAGATTGTAGTGAGAATCGCTTCCCCTACACTGCTAGGAATTGTATTTTTAATTACAATTCCTTCCTTCTCCTCCTCCCCTGCTTTTGGGTGTATTCCTGTGACTGTGCAGAGGAGACAGGAATTAGCAAAGTTCATACATGTATGGCACATCCTCCATACATTGGGACTCCACATCCAGACAAACAATCGAAATGGTACCACTGCTAATTTATTCAAACTTCTTGTGCAGGACAAACACTCACTTTTGCTTATAAGACAGAAATAATGTTTTTCTATGAAACAAGCTCCTGTAGTAGAGCAGAATGCTGATGTTGGGATTATCCTTATAGTATATCTTATGTTTTTGATGAACAGAACATCTTTTATGTTTTACAGCAAAAAGCATTTGAGCACTACCTAAATTTAGAGGATAGCAGACTCGTGGCTCATCTTAAGACATGCAGCGCATTGGATAAACTCCCCTATGGCTTATGGTTTAGGAAGTGCTTTGCAGGTTGTTTACCAGCATCCAGTTTACAAAGGTACAGTTGTGTCATCTTTGTTTTGCTTTATTAATGCAGTTGTGAAGGATCACTGGTTGCTTCTTGTACGCGCTGTACAAGTACCACCGTTAGAAAGGTACCATCTTATGCCAGGTACACGCTGAGCTATTTTTTTTTAATCTACTATCGTGACAATGGCATAATAGCCAACAGCCAGGGCCAATATTGAATTTTGGGAAACTGTATCTGATGGGATTTTTATGCACAGTCAGCAATGGAACAATGTCAAAAGAATAGCTGGTAAAGATAGATGCCTGTCACAGAGCTGCCGGTAGATCAGATGTGTCAGTGTGTATTCAGGAATCTGCATGCTCATCAATATCTATTAAATAAGTTGTATCATGAAACTTTTTGCTGTGTGCTGTAGAGTTTCTCCTATATACATATTCCTTATCGTGTCTGCTACCCCACTAAAATATTTTGAAATGTTTTATCTCGCCTATAGGGTATGGGACAAAGTTATTAGCGGATCATGCAAGATTCTTGTGTTTATAGCTGTAGAGATTCTTGTGACCTTCAAGATGAAAGTGATTGGCCTCAATAATTCAGATAGTATTAATGAATTTCTGGAAAAAGTAAGTAGATGTGTCTCAGTAGCTCATTCATCTTTAATCAGCAGCTGTAAATAATTTATTAGGTGTCATTTCTATCTGCATTTTTTGTGTTGTATTTGCAACGAATTAGCAACATCTATTCAAATTAATTAAATTATATAATGAATATGTAGCAATGGTGCACTATAATAGAATAATTGCTATAGTAATATAAAGATTTATGTGCGAGTCAAGCTTGTCTTGCTATAACATTACTTGTTTCCTTTCTGAATTAGTCAAATTCATTACACACAGAAAGCAGATATACTGTATTCCTATATAGGATTTAGCAGTAACAACATACATCACAGTTGTCTTGATTATTATCGTATTATAATATTTATTTAGGTTTTTATTAATGCTAAATCAAATGTGTGTACGTCATTCGTGCATCTTTTCCACTTTAAGCCATGGAAAATTCATGCTGGGTATAATTATATGGTAATGCTTCTTGTGTCCTTACTGTTTTCTCTAGATCCCAGAAGATAACACAGACTCAATAGTCAGCAAAGCCATTGACTTGTGGCATAAACACTGTGGAATTCCTGCCCATTCGGTGTGAACCTCTGTCTTCAGTGCTGTTTACATTATGTAAATTATTATTATTATTATTTTTCCTTTTATTTGCATATTAATAATTGTATATTGTCTATTGGAGCCAATACAGCAACATTTGCCTTGTTCACAGGTTCAATTTATTTCAACATTGATGAAAAAAATACAAAAACAAACAAAGAACATGGTAACCAAGTGAATGGCCTATTACCAACTTTCCAGTCAGCTTGGTTACATTTCATTTATTTAAAATGACTTTATCTAGCTGCTTCTCGCAGTCTGGTGCTGCGATTAGCAATATTTGTTGTTACACAACAAAATACTAGAATAAGTCTTTGTTGTGTTAAATTAAATCCTTTTATCTTGTTACAAAATAATTGTTGATATAAAATGCTGATGCTGTGATCGCAATAACTGAAATGACCACATGGTGGTGCAGCGTTTCTTCAAACCAGTGATACCCTAACTTTTTTTTAGTTGAAGACACTCATTAGGGTCCTGATCGTTTTTCGAAGACAAACATGCACTCTCCGCAATTGCCTGCGATGTCTGGCGCTGGGCTCATAGAGGAGCTATAGTGAGATCTTTCTGTTGCTTTTCTGATACCCAATCAATGAGAGAAATATCCTATATCCCACCACCGCAAAAAAATAGGACTTCCCTAACCTTTTGTATAGTGGCATCCAGTTTGGATTGCCAACTCAATATCCTTTAAAATGGAACAGCCTCTGGTGTAAAGTACAATCCCAACTAACTTAAACATAGAGTAATAGTGAAGCAGGGCTTTTCACAATTTTGGGCTTTTTGCAACCAACACAATAGCTCTCCTCCCCATCCCTATTACATACAATTAGGCTTTCTCTCCTCCCCAGCCTCTGTTACATACAATGAAGGTTTTCTCCCCTGGCATCCGGTTACATACTAAGATTCCCTAGCATCTGCTGGTGACCCACACAAACTCATCAGTAGTTTGGTATTGTTTAATGTGGTCTCCTTGCATTCACTCTAGAAACCTTCTTTGATGAGTTACATGCACTGATCAGCATAAAACTCCCAGAGGAGCCTCAGAAAGAACTTCTTGAGCTCTTCTGGTATCTAGTGCCATCAGTGCATGAGACCAGCTGTACTCCCGGTGCGGTGGCATTCTGTAAACTACTGCTTTAAACTGTATGTTCAATGCTTGTACCCAAAATAAAGATTTACTCCAGTACATAATATAAATGTATTCTTTCTCCTTTCAAAAATTTTTATCTAGTCACATACTATATAACCCTGTTACAGGATTGTTATATTGCAGTTAAATAACATTTTAAAACCTTTATCTAAAAATGACTAATGATTGTGTGATAAAAATCACATCAAATACTATCTGACCAGTAGGTCAAGGTGCCCAGCAAGCCAAAGATAATCCAGTCTTTCCAACAAACAAAAGACTGGATCACATGCAATTTTGCAAGATTTAGTGGCATTGTTATATGGAGTGTGAAAAAACCAATGACATCAGCACTGTGGCCCAGATCCTGACCTCCGAGCACAGCAGCTGTGGAGGCTTAAAGCAGGCACCTCACAACTCCCCTTGCACACACACTACTAAGATGAGTATGATTCATAAGTCTGATTAGGTGGGTCCACATCAGCACCATACTTACATTTTGCATATGGCCAGCGGATTGAAAGATATCTACTAGCAATGTGCCATGTGCAAGAGGTGCCTGTAAACAATCTTGCAACCGTTGCCTCAGTAATATGCTGCAATTACATACTCAATGCGAACCTTTGCTTGAGGATCGTATGTCAGTACACACTGAATTTTTCTGCAGATATCATGAGATTGTTGATCAGAATTATTAGGAGCTACTAACAATCAAATCAACCGACCACAGACTTTCTGAAACGATCCTGCAGTACACACTGAAGAGATGTCTGATGCAAAGGTTGTTTTTCTTATTTTCTTTCTAATGTGTACCCAGCATTAATGACTTACATTACAGAAGTTTACTCTTGCCAAATGTGACTATTTTCCGCACCTTGGCCTAAATTTACTAAGCAGGGAGATTGAAAAGTGGGGATGTTGCCCATAGCAACTAATAAGATTCAAGCTCACATTCTCCAGTATGTAAAATTAAACTGAGAGCTTGAATCTGATTGGTTGCTATGGGCAACATCCCAACTTTTCAATCTCCCTGCTTAGTAAATTTAGGCCCTTGTATCTCCTCTATATTGATCTTTAATCCGTCTTTTTGTTTTTTTATTTTTATCATGTCATTCAGTTAATGTAGCAATAGTATTTGGACCCCCACTAAACACACAGCAATTTACCAGAACTATATGCATGAACAGAAAGTAGATTTTGAAAAATATTCTTGTTTATTTCTTCATTTCATTTACAAGAAAACTCCATGTTAATATTGACAGGCTCAATCAATGGAGATTTCTAACCTGGCATAACGTTTGAGTTTGTCTTGACCAATCATTCCTACCCTATACAGAACAGGCACAATATAATGACAACCACATTCCCAAAGACAAACACCATAAATATCTGCCTTTTGGAAATTATGCTCTTGGATGTAGAATGAAAGTAGGACTGATCAAGACTGCACCTGCTAATCCGGCAATGTCGGAAGAAAGAAACGTAATGGGAAGTGGCCCATACAACAGAAGATCTGTACACTGAGAGATGAGACCATGAAATGCGCAGTGCAATGTATTCATGTCTATGTAGGCAGAATCTGAACCCAGATACAGTGACTGAGGGGCCACATTACTTTACATGGAATTAAAATTGAGAATGTTTTGCTTCTCTGTATGTTTTGTATTAACTAATGTAATTAAAAAAAGATGGTTATTTTTATGCCAAGAACCAGTTGCAAAGCTACATGATGCTATTCNAACCCTGTATGTATATATCTTGCAGAATGAGCACATGTTCAGTTTCTTACAACAGGCTCAGAAATCAACAACCAGTCTCTTGCATGGAAGATGCAACACATTTAACTGGGAATGCTTCACAGAGGAAAAGTAGTGCAAGTCTATCTCCTTTGCTTACAAAGCCCACAGTTATTTGGCTGAAATGCATCAAGCTGCTCTGAGAAATGCTTTCAAGGTCTCCTTTATTAATTCATATTTGGGATCTCCTTGCACTTGTCTTCTGTATGAACTGACGCTGACACAGGATGTTCACACTCTTCACGCTGCTCAGTCTGTCAACAATATGTGGAGCTGTCCTGAATGTACAGTTTCCTTTGCACAGTACTTCACATTTTTGTTAAGGTCTAGTGAAGATGGAGATCATCTATGAAGATTATGCAAATGACATTTTCTTCTCTTGAAAAAACAAGGCAGTTCCAAAGATTTACATTTAAATATAAGAGAAAATAAAATATCCCAGCACTTGTGGTTCCCTTTTTGAAAACAGTTACGTATTCAAGTAGAACTTTGATGCTAGGGTCTGTGAAACCTGCAACAAACAAAACCAAGCATATTTTATGATTACATGTTAAATATTAGCGTTTGAAATTGGTTTTAAAATATTAAGTATAATACTATTAACAAGAACAATTCACAAATGTAGCATAACCTGCAGAAATAAATAGAGTTGCCATTATATCAGAAAAATAGTAGAAACCAAAAAAGNTGACAACTAAAACACAAAGTCCAAATTTTTGATGTGTCTGATAAAACAGATGAGGGTGGCAGGGGATGGGGTGTATACTGTAGTGATAAGAGAAAAAGGAGAAGAGTGGCAGGAAGCGAGACGGAAACTGAAAACAGCAACAATTTATATGGGTACAGTATAGAATGTTTATGGAACAGGTTAAAGTCAGAAGAAATTGGATTGTGTCCAAAAATGAATTGCCCACAGTTCCTAGACCAGTTTTTTTTTTTTTTTTATATTCCTAGTCCAAAACCATCTGATATGAGTATCCAACTATCTATTCATAATGGTTTGACTTTATGGTAAAAGGCAGCTGGACATCATTATTTTCCAAGCAGTGTTTATAGTGTAGGTGAAATTCAGGAGAACTGGAGAGGTATAAGAGGATATAGGGTTATCCCTTATATGTGTCTTTATACGGAGGAAGAGAGGAAGCTTCACTGAAGAAAGAAGATTTAAAGGGGACATCAAATCATATTCGTCTACAGTGGACTCTATGGGACTATATATGGATTGAGGAGACGCTGTGAACAGACATATCTTTTGTTTACAGTTGCAATTTTTCTGATTTTTTATTTTTTTTTTGGTGCTTATTCAGCGCTCCTGTGAGTGAAACCCAGCTTTGTTACTTAGAGTACCCTGTTGCATCTCTAACATTAAAATCTACATTCTTCTGTCCCAAAGAGGGTTTCTGACTGTCTGGACAACATACTCTCTGGATATTTCTTCAGGTATTGTATTGCCTAGTAAGTACCTAGCTTGTAACAAGCAAACATCAATAGTATGCATTCCTATCTTTTATTCAGTGGAGAAGTTCTGATGATGTATACACAATTTCACTATTTCATTAAACATAAATTCATTTGTATAATTTGGTCTTGTGATAGAAATATATCTATATATATATGTATGTATGTACTTACCGTATCTACACTATAGATCTTCTATATGCCTCTATTGTCCCTTCTGCTTCCTGCGTGTGAAGGGTTAATATAAGGCAATGTAAAGCTCCTGTGCCATGCTGTAACCCATAAAGCACACTATCATGCCTGTGTCAGCTCTGTGGGCTCAGTGTGGTGAGAAAGTGGCATGCTGCATACCAGTGTCACGCTCTCCCCCTACTTTAATTTAGCTCCATCATAGCTGTGAGCAATGTGTGCAGCTCTGGTATCTGGAGACACAGAGGAAAACGCTGCCAAACAACAGGAGGGCTAAGAAGGCTGCAAGTCAGATTCAGCTATGTGGACTGATAACTGTAATGCAGACCCAGCAGCGTGCTCACATCCCTGCATCATCCAGTATAAGTATAAGTATAAGCCAAGGGGGGCACTTTCACCACAAAAAAAAGTGTATATGGTATATATACAAACACATATATTATTTATGTAAAAAATCTACAGGCCATTATTAATAAAGGTGTGATTCAGACTGCTGCTTAGCCAACATTTTATAGGCAATATTATTGTTAACCTGTTGATATTTGTTATGGTTCACTAGAACAATGATTAGAGGAAACAAACTGCATACAAACCTTGTTAAATGCCTACTTAATTCATGGACCTCCATTTCTGTACTTTTAAACTCATTTAGCTCTTTGCGTATGGCTGCCTGGAAAAGGAAGACATTGAAAATTACTGGCTGTTTTTCAATATGATATATATATATATATATATATATATATATATATATATATAATCATGACAACATAACTAACATGTAAAATGTTTATACATGTTATTATCTATTTTCTAAGAATAAAAATTTTATAAATGCATTATATCATGGAAAGCCATGGACATTTAACTCTATAGAAAAACAAAAATCACTACAGTATATAACCTATATTTACTAAACTGCGGGAATGGAACCAATCAGGAACAAATCATATTTGAGCTGACAATCTACAATCCAATTGTAGATTGTAGCTCCAATTGCATTCCTGCAGTTTTAGTAAATATTTACCTATATGTTCTTTAAAACACTGTCTCAAGTTTGTCTAACCAGCATAGAAGAAGTGCATGGCAACTTTCTCATAAACAGCTCAGTATAAAAGAAGTTGAGCGGATGTAATGTGCAGAGTTCACAATCGCTTTATTCATACAGTTAAGCTTCTCTGCCTGACTTGTAAACTATTTAGTGTGTTAATTTTGAGCTGGTGTAACATGTATTGTGACCCTAAACAACTTGTTTATTCTCAAAATGTTCTATTATGATTCCAGAATGCAGCCATTGGGGTATGCAGAAATGTCTCATCCTACCATGAAACATACAGTGTGAATATACATTTTTCATCACAGTGGTCATAAAGGCTTGACGTGGTACAAAGAATACTCCAGAAGACAAATCTCTTCTGTTGTGTAACTTTCAACAAATGGCTTTGTTTATAAACGGGTCCCAGGAAACTGGTGCCAGGTTTACCCTGGAGACTGCAGTCATTACATTTTAAAACCTACATTGCTGAATATTTGCCTCTTATCTCTATGGCAATGTTCTGCTATGCAAACACTCTGTGCCTTGTTAACGCTGAATAATTAATATGCCAAATTTACAAACTTTGTCAGCGGCTGTAAGTCGAGTCCACGGTTTGTCTGCTCTCCTGTCATAGTCCTGCGCATCGGCTACCTCCACGTAATCGCTGAAACGTATTAGGATTTTCTTTTCNCGCAGTTCCTCCACTGTTGGTCTTTGACTGAGCTGTGTAAAGAAAATGTATGAAAAATGTATGAAACAATACGCACACACAAGTATTAGGTGTACAGACACTGTGGGCCCTCTGTTGGGAGCTTGCCCCAAGACAAAATTTTGCCAGCCATGCTCAGAAATGACAGGCCAACTCATCATTTACAACACTATACTTCAGCTACTTCATACAGCTACATGTTCACTCTGGATAAGTAGCCAACTATGGGGCCTCAATTACAATTATTTGAAAATGAAATAATTTATATGCTTTTTGACAAGGGGGAAGCTAATGACCAATACATGAAGGGTCATTTTTTTAATCTTTCTTACAATATAGCCTNAGCGCCCATGTTGATGAATTCTAAAGAAGTTTGCGATCGAGTTATAAGTCTCCATGTAAGCATGCAATCTCACCTTACGTGTAAGTCTCCTTTTGATTTCTCGTTTCTCCTCCTGCTCTTCTTGTTCATTACGTGCTGTATATATACAAATAAACAGTAATGGTGAGAAGTTTCTGGGTATATGGAGATCTGTAGAGTGTGATTGGCTTATTACTCAGTCACTGTATACTGGGAGTCAGAGATATGTTCTTTTCTCAAAGCTTTGATCTGCTTCAGATCAGAAACAGTTTTTTGAATAACAGTTTATTACATTTTGAAACACATCACTGAATAAAAGCATAAGAAACTGATTTAAAGGTAATTGCAGTTTCTGTTTTTTCTGCCACCATAGAAATTAATACCTTGCAACCTTCTGATTATTATTGTGATTATACATTAAAGAAACATTTGTCCCAATATTAAGTTGTGATAGTAAAAGTGTATCATTATAATGCAAAAATGCATGTATCCAAAAATATATAATCCCATAAACTACCCATATATAGACAGACACACTTACATAGACAGTTCCATATTGGGTGCTATGACCTTATGAACACTGCTCTGACCTGATAACACAAGTTTAATTTTTGTAGCAACAGTACTAATCAGGGCTCAAAGTGGGGGTGTATACGAGGGTATGCCATACCGGCACTTCTCCCAACATTGTAATTGAATAACTACAAATCTCCATTGACTTCTATAATATTCAGTGTTTCCATACCCCCACTTCTAAATGTCCATACCACCACTGCTAAATGTCCATACCCCCACTTCTAAATGTCCATACCACCACTGCTAAATTTCCAATTCGACCACTGGTGCTAATAACAAAGAACGTACACAGGCTGGATTTCATCCAAGTCTCTTTCTAAAGCAAATATACATATTTCTCCTATAAAGCCTGCAAGTATTTCCAAGCATGAAATTGCATTTGTACAACCTGCACAACTATATGTTTACTGTTCAATTATTATTATTATTATTATTATTATTAATACATCTGAATCATTTTTGGTTTTGTAATTACTAATAGGTCTTTTTGACAGATTCATTCTTTTTATATTGCTTTTAAAGCATTAATACATACATTATTTGGTTAAGCACAAATATTTTAAGTCAGTTATAATATAAATACGTTTGTTTACCATTAAAGTTTTACATGTATTTCACTATATTGCTATAAATGACACCACAGACGTACCTCCAGCTCCAATATGTATGACAAGCATTGTATATATCATAAACAATAGTGTAGACTTACGTTTCAATATATTTCTTTGTTCCAGCTCTTCAGCTGTTGGCCTTTGGCTCAATCGTCTGCGAAAAANGATTGTGATCTTATGAACCATGTTTTTGTTTTCCAATAAAACTTCACTAATAGTTGTTATATTTAGGCAGAGCCTATGCTGCTAGACAATACATTATAGCAGTTGCACAGTCTGTCAGTCAGGCAAGTAGTAAAAAAGAACCCAGGATCCTTTCTTATCTCAACTTGAACCTCAAGAGCCACTATCTGCTTTGTGCTACAGTACAACATTTCCTTTGTGTGTTGCAAGATTTCTGACTTTACACAAGTCTGTGAAACACCAGTGTTGTACATACAGACACACTGCATACTTACCTATGTACAGGCACAAATATTTCATTACTTCAAAACAAATCATGCTTAATGCAAACATTGGTACTGCTCCTATGGTGATTCCAGTGGGCAAAATGCACCCTGAGGAAAGCTCACAGAGTACTGAAACGTGTTGGAGACCATACTATAAGGGGCTTTACAACTGTATTGAAGGAAAATACTTTTTGACTACTTCTGGAGCAATCAGAGTATACTGGTAATCAATTTTAAACTACAACTGAGTGTCAAAGCATCGCCTTCAATCTATCTGTTTGAAGAACTGTTTCGGTGTGATTTTGTATGGATTACAAATACATTTTTCAATTGTTTGCTTTATAAACAACATTAGCATCTGACATTATTTGTTGTNTATGCAACAGCGCTGTCATTAACCCTCTCTGCACCATGTAGATCAAATAGTTTCCTGGTTATTGGGTTTAATCACTGCAAGAAAGGGAGCAGCAGTCGCCACATACAGTTTGGAGACAAAATATAACTGGCAGCCCGTATTCTTTAGAAAAGGACGTAAATTTAATAGCCAGATAAAATTTGCTTTTCCCCTTCCTCCATGGCAGCATATCTTTGGGAGTTCGCTCCCCATTGGTCCCACAACAGGAAAGGAAAAGACGCTGGCGGTATAAATAGCCTCCTCCCACTGCCAGCCGTGTCTTTTCCTTTCCTGTCTTACCTNCAACAGGAGAGGTGGTGTGGGTCCGGCTTCCTGGCTCTTCTTCCAGCGGGGATCGCGTTTCAGACTCACAGGTTGTGAGTCCACTGTGCAGCGCCGCTGCGTTCCTACCACGTGCAGACGGCCGGGTTCTTCCGGGTCACGCGCGCGTCTGTCTGCGCTCTTATACGCTCCCTGACCCCTAGTGTCGAGGGCAGGGAGCAAGGACCGGCTGTATAGCGCGCCCCTAATGTTCGAGGGCGCGCTCATTCGGGAACCTTTTCAGGTAGCCAGCACCTGCCCCTAATTGTCGAGGGCAGGTGAATTTAGCCACTAAGGTCTGCTACGTCAGCCCAGATTACATCCAACGGCAAACTGGGTGGTGACGTCAGCATTAAGCGCCCAGGACTATTTAAAGGGCCAGAATGTGTTCCAGCATGGAGTATCTGTGCATGCTGTTTTTGTACCAGTATGGAGGATCAGAGCTCCTCGAGGAAGTCAGGGTAAACCGGACCCACACTGGATTATCTCATTCTTTGGATAGTTTGTATCTTCTGTATATGGTTCTTTTCCTATTTGGAACTCTTTTTTCCTACAGATCTGAATCTAACAGGTCCAGACCCTCTTTAAAGTCTAAGGCAAAGAGGCCAAGATATACGAATTGCTCTATGTGTGATGCAGACCTTCCGGAAGGTTACAGTCATCAGGTCTGTGAAAGTTGTAAGCAGAAGGAGGTCCAGGCTCCGTCCCCACAAGTTCTTGAATTTGCTCAAATAATGAAGAACATCTTGGCGGAGTCTTTCGCCACCAAGGAGGAGATAAGAGCCCTGTCTGCGCAACAGGTCAGAGTGGTGGAGACGGAACCGGGTGAATCTACAGCAACTTTTCAAAGAACCTCTAAAGAAAGAAAAGCCTTTCCCTTTGTCTTTATTCCTAAAGAATGTAATATTGGAGGAATGGAAGACACCTGATAGACGCCTTCCAAACATGTCAAGGATAACAAAAAATTATCCTTTTGCTTCAGAGGACACAAAAGTATGGGATGAACCCCCAAAAATTGACGCCGCCATATCTCGTGTAGCACATAGAACCACCTTGCCNCTGGAGGATGTCAGTTCTTTCAGGGACCCCATGGATAAGAAGATTGAGTTGGGGTTGAAGAAACAACACCTGGTAGCGGGCCTATCTCTGATATCTGAGGTCGGCCACATCAGCAGCCACTACCGCCAGAGTGGCTAGGAATTGGGGGCAAGCACTGGCAGCAGACATCTCGGAGGGGGTGAGTCGTTCCCAGCTTTTAAAATCTGTGAATAACATGCAAATAGCTTTGGATTTCCTATGTGACGCAACTTTAGATGCTGTAAGGATTGGGGCCAAAGTGGCAGCCACAGCGGCAGTGACCAGGAGGGCCTTGTGGCTGAAATCCTGGAGTGCGGACAATCATTCAAAAGCCCGTCTGCTTTCCTTACCGTTTGAAGGCGAATATTTATTTGGGAAAAAATTGGATGATATAATTTGAAGATCCTCTGGTGGGAAATCTATGTGGCTACCCCAGGACAGGGCCAGAAGACCCAGCACGAGTACAAGACCACCAATACAGGATTATAGAGAACCCCGTCCTTACAGACCTGGAAGAGGGGTTAGAAGAGGTTTTTCGTCAACATCTAGGACATTTTTTCGAGGCCCCCGGGGAAGAAGTGCAGGATTTGCATCCCGCCAGGGATCTCAATGACGCCAGAACACCTCAGGAGGTAGAGAGAGTAGGAGGGCGTCTCTCTATCTTCCTCCAGACTTGGATAGAGTCCTCGGCAGACCGGTGGGTGAAGGAGATAATCGGCTCAGGATACAAGATCGAGTTCCGGGCACATCCAAAGGACAGGTTCCTGTGTTCTCCCTGTCCAAAAGAAGGACCATTATACGAGGCCATGTTAAACAGTCTGCAATGAAAATTTTCCTTACAGAAGAGAGAGCTTCAAAGATTATATCCGTTGTACAGGATGCTTTGCGAAGAACACACCTTACAGCAGAGACCTGCATGAAAATCCAGGGACTCCTAANCTCCGCGGCGGAAGCAGTCCCTTCGCCAGTGGAACAGGGACAGTTCCAATCTGTCCCAAAAGATTTATGTTTCAAGCCNCGCAAAAGCAGACCTAAGGTGGTGGT
>JABWIB010004558.1:8469-20175 GCA_016617825.1 Platyplectrum ornatum
AGATTACGCCAACTAAAAAATCTGCATTACAGCAGCAGGAGCTGTGACAGGATAATCTGCTCTGTATAATGCTGTGTGCACATAGTTATTGAAATATATGTAATGCGGCTATAGTGAGATTCATTACCATCATTTACAAACAGACCAGTATATCTGTGGCTTGATTTGTTTGTAGAACACAATCAACAAACCATTATTTCATTACCCTATATAGTATGCACATCTATATAAGTGTGTGTGTGTGTGTGTGTGTGTGTGTGTGTGTAAAAGGATACTTATGCTACAGTATGTGCAGGTACAGGTCAGTTATTTTATTTATGCCTATATCCTTCCAGAGGTGTTCATGACAGTTCTCTAGCATATGGAACAAAGTTCTGTGCGCCATGGGATCCGTCTGCTGGGCCGGTCCTGCTCACTCTGCCTCCTAAATTACTCTAGATGGGAAGAGATATATTTAAATGATACCATAAGGGCCGAGCTTGCAGGGTGATCCACACGAGTCACTTAAGGCAGGGGTATAGTACCATAAGCGCCTTTTCTNCATGGCACTTATGGGGAGTGACAGGGGACCCCTCTCTTGCGGAGTACGCACTGAGATCTGTATCCGGTCCAGAATCCGTAAACCCATTGTCACTATACTGGGATAAATCTGTACTTGGAAACATAACTTCATTGTTCTGGATACATAGATGCATTCCAGATGTGAATGTTTCTGTTCTGGGTCTGTACACAAGTACTTATATCCCATTATTGATTGGGGGTCTTCCAGGATTATTCTTTGTGCATTTCTATCTAGATCATTCCTAGTGTGTCCTAGAATGATGTTTACAAGTCACTTTACAGTTCTTATACTTGCTCCTGTGTGCTTGAGCTAAGATGGTATAGACTGTATTGGCAGATTACATATTTATTTGCTGGGAAATATAAGTAAAACTTTGTGTTATGTTGCAACAACTTTAATATGTTATTATTTCAAAGACTAAAATACGTCCAACATCCCAGTAGTTAATCTGAACAGTCTTTTATGCTAGGCAGCCGCTGCGATGACCATGGTAAGGGAGTTTGTATAACAATAAAGAAAAATGAAATCAAACATAGACACTTTCCTATGATTCCTCAAAGTCAAGCCTTTTAAAATCAGTTATATGGACACCCCCCAGCGATACACAACTTCAAATTAGGCATAACACTTCTCTATTCCTAACAAAAATCAGATTCCGTTCTTTGATTTGCTCAGAAATGTATGTCTCCAGACGCAGCTTTCATGTTTCTCAATGGAAGACCAGGGATATGGCACATAATACACCGCTTTTTCCTATCGAAAGCAATAGATTTTTATACTGTTTATACAGGAATCTGGAATGTAATTAAGATGCTTGCACAAATTGTGTGTGAAAGCAGAATACAAATGGGGCAGAGAGAAATAAGGCGACACAAAGATGTTATAGGAAAATGATCTCATCGATTACTGATCTATTTAGGATATTGTTGTAAGTAAAATGCCAGGAACGAATGGAAAATTAGACCTCATGCGGTTATTCGCAATGAACTTCAAAACTANGTTCACTGAAATTAAAGCTGACCTATGCCAGGGATGTTTTATGGGTGGACAAAGTGAATATCTTATATTTTCTCCTAACAATTCCCATCACAATACCTACCCAAATCACAGTCTCTACCCATTGGTTCTTGGCTGTCCGGTAAACATAGCGAACTATTATATGGAATGGCCAGAAATCCAGACTCAATCTAGAGACTCTGGAGTTGATCCAGGGTTTCTAACACATGCGGATGCAGGGGATGTCCTACCCAGAGGTGCGTCTTGTATCATATGTACTCTACTCTCTACTACTCTTTTTCTCATTTAAATATAGCCCAAACAGACATTGGCAGCAGTGCATCCATTTTATTTGTACGCTCCTGATCTGAGCGGATACGCAAATCTGGACAAGTTCCTCTGTTCCTTGACAAACAGGCTGGAAGAAAAACATCCATGATAACGAGGATTCTGGAGGGGACCCAGAACCTGGTAACCATACAATGGCTGACCATAAATGACATAGCTCTAGGAATTCCTGCATGAGTATTGGTATGGCTTGCCCTGTACTGCCCTTCCAATAGCTTTTTCCAAAATGAACTGGAGAACATTGACTGGTTAATTTTCTATTCATTGTTTTGTTTTTTGTTTTAGCAAAATGAATTATTAGCAGCAGGTTAATGTGAAGGAAAAAATTTTATCTCTTTATTTAAATACCCTTCAAAATGTAATTATTGCTACTGAACAAATTATGTAAAACAACCAAAAAACAGGAAAACAACCAATAAATGACAATAATAACAATAAATAACAATAATAATAAATAACAAATAAAANACTAATATAACTTAATATGCTTATAAAAACATAATTAATTATGACCTAGCTGTTTATGAAAATTTAGTAAACCTTTTAACACTTGTGTAGGACTTCCAATATGTTAGTTGCTCTAGCATCATCACAAACCTTAACCTAGCACATATATTCACTACATATAAAAATTANTATGAATGGTGGAGTGAGAACGGGACTGGGGAGGGGACAGGAACAGAAGTGTAGTGGTAGGAGGGAATATGAATGAAAATCAAGAGTACATAAGATATAAAGAAGAAGAATGTAAGAACAGATGTTGTATGTCAGTGTAANAGAGGAACGGATAAGTAGCGCGGAAAGCTTTACATTGTACAATGACACAGATGAGTAATGAGCGTGACAGAGAGAACTGATATAGCAAAAAAAGAATAAAAACAAAATATACAGCACAGTACAGAAGAAAACATCATGACGGGAATTAAAGTTTACTATGCACAGTATAAAAGAGCAGTAGCAAAGGCATTAAAAATAAAAGGAGAAGACACTTAATATAAGCAAGGATGAGTAATAAGAGTGTACAATATGAGAAAAAAACACGTGTGAATAATAAAGTGCAAGGGATAAAAGGCAAAAAATAAAATATAAATGCAGCTGAATGAACTAGCTGTGCGGAGAAGGTCAAGCAGATAATATTAAGAGCTATAGGTGGCCAAATCAGCATTCAGTGATCTTAACAGTGAAGTGTTAAGATCTTGATCTGGTGTGCGCACACNCCCCCTGTGGCAACTACGCAGATTGCATGTGTGTACTCTAAACTACACAATTTGCGTGGTTTGGGAGCATGTGCCTACACTAGGTACACACAGGATAGCAGAGGGAGGGATGTAAATTGTACAGCAATGGCTGAATGCTATAAAATTGCACCCCATGTTGTATACGATCTCATGTCTGTTACTGTAGCCCATGTTATGTATGTTATTGTACCCCATGTTATGTATGTACTTGTACCCCATGTTATGTATGTACTTGTACCCCATGTTATGTATGGCACTGCGGAAACTATGTGGTGCCTTATAAATAAACGTTAATAATAATAAGAATAATCCTGACTCCCACATTGCTTTTCATTTAATCAACGGTGGTGAGGAAGATTTGTGTCATTCCTTTGAGTATAAGGGGAGTAACCTGAACTATTACTTAAGCAAAATAAGTTCACCAGAGACTGATTTTGCTTAAGTGTGGATTCAGCCCATTGTTACACCATTCTTTATTTCCCCTTATCTGTTTTTCTATTAGTTTTTCTCCTTGCTTTATATTATATTTATACTACTTTATAATATAAAATATCTAAAAAAAAAAACCTGAAGCTGAAAAAAGAAACGATGACTTGATAACAATTTATTTGATTCGTATATCCCGTCACAGCAATTTATAGCTGGCAAAAACAACAGATTTTTGTGGATTGCTGCGTTAATGTTATTTGATTGCTTAAGAGCATTTTACTACTTTGCTTACATTTACACAGAGCTAAACCTTATTTGCAAATACAATATTCGAGTTATGTTATTTTGGTAAAAAACACAGTAATTCCTCTTTGAAAGTTGAGCGTGGCTGTATATGCATGAGCGCATCAGTTTAATTAAGAGTGCAGTACCACAGCATTATGAAATCCTTCATAAATCTTTCATTGCTGAGATACAATCCTGTAGAATGATATTGTATTTTGCTTTGTTCAGCTTTTTCCAAACAGCTGAATGTTGTAGGATTATTTATGACACAGTGATAATCAGTTCCCTGCTACATAACACACAGCCAGAAGTTGAACTAAGTTCTCAGAGACTTGTTTTTACCTGTTTGGTGGCAATGAAGNAGATACATGAAATTGCTCTCAGTGGACTCTGGATTCTATAAGAAGGAACACCATGGTGGCACTCAAGGTGGCTCTGCGAACGTCCTAGGGCATAAATATAAATGTACTCTGATGACGTTATTACTGACAGCTAGAATCAGCGTCACGATGCCCCAATATGCAATGTTGTCCAGTTTTCTGTGAGTCGCTAACAACTACTACCCAAAATNCTTTGCTGGAACAGTATGCTGCAACTACATGCTCATCCACAAGGTGGCTCTATGCAGAAAAATGAATGGTGATCATTGCTCTGACAATTTTGTGTCAGTACATATTGAAGTTTTCTCCAGACATCTGGACAGCAGTGATCTTTTAATGTTAGGAGACCCTAAAATCCAAAGCAGACAATATGATACAGTATCAGTTCACAGTACACACTGGAAAGATTTTGGAGCCACCAATTATTATGTGACTAAAACAATAATCGTCAGATAACCATCTAGTGTGTACCCTGCTATAGCATACATCCCAACTTATGGGGGTCTGAGGTCGGGACACTTAAGCCCCGTCGCCGGGCCAACCCAACCCAACAATCCCCCTGGTCCTGCCAACTCTATGCTATAGTCTGATAGTTGTACATGTGAAAATGGATTCAAGATACCAAAGATAGCTCAGGATTTGTGGCTTATACAAGTGGCGGTGCTTAGCTGGGAAAAGGTGNCGGTATACCATACCGGTGTATACCGAACCACTTCAAGCACTGTATCAAACCCATATCAAACCCATCGGGTGGAATATACCAATTAGAACTGTTGAACAATTGGCAAGAGCATTGGCAAGCCATCAGCACCAGTTTCTTAGGTTAAGAGGTTAAACTTAAAGGTTTAAAAAGGATATTGAAAAGGAGAAATAGTCTCCAGAAACAAATAAGAGACAGGAGACTTTTTTTTCCTGGATCGATACATTAGTTCTTACCTAAACTGTATGGTGGACCCAGTTTGCAATGAAAAACAAAAATCGGTCCCACAGCAGCTGTGATGTCTACCCCTCGGTGCTGTTTTCACCGGAAACCTGTTATAAGAACAACTCTAACCTTTCTAAACAGCAATAGCAACAATGCCAACAGCAGCCTTACAAATTCAGCGGAGAGTTACTGGTGTATCTGACGTGATAGAACTTTCAGGCTGCTAATTTAGCCATAAGGTGCCCATTGCAGCATTAACCATGAACATAGAGCTCTTCGACAACTAGAGGGAATTGATCCACGGAAGAATTTGATTTAGACCATTAGCCGAAGTTCTTTTTTTTCCATATTTATGACACATAACTGAGAGATGCTTTATTTGCTTACCTTGGACTCTAACAGTAATACCTATAACATTATAAGCAGATGTTAATAATTTATACCTACAGTATGCCTATTACATCCCTCTATAGATTAAACATGACAGTTTCTTTCCCTTGACTGCTTTCTGTGAGTTCCTGTAATGGAAAATGATTTCCAGGCCAAAAACAGGGCTTAAAGGAAATCTTTTAAAGTGCTGCAAAAAGTATAAGAGAAGATGTGAAAGAGCCATTAACAAGTATGTATGTAAATATTCCCATACAAGATCAGGCTGTGTTTGGCATATACATACACATGCAAATGAATCTAATAAANTATCAGCCATTTTAGTAAATGTGACTGCAGTGTGCGTTAGTAGAAGTTAGTTGATTATACGTAACAAAATAATCTCCTTTATGATCCAAAAGTCTGAAATATTATTGATTATGTATATCTTTTATAGATTGATTTTTTTTTTAACAATTATTAAATGAAATTAATATTTCCGAGCTCGGTCTGCATTTGCGCTCCCCTGGAATTTGGAACTGCACTACCCTCTCCAGCANAACTGCACTGAGAGCTGCATCTGGTCCATAAACTCTCCAAGAATGTCTGCGAGACTCCTGGAATTTGGGCATTGCTCCTGGAGAACAGGCAAATATCAGACTTGCCCTGTGGGATCACCTGTGACTTTTTCCTCTCAGTATCACACAAAGAAATATCTTGCTACNTATGGATCGACCCCATTCAGTCTGTTTTATGTTAGTTAAAGGTGTATTATGTGTCTAGGGCAGTGCTCCGAGTGGGCTGTTATACACCGGTATGGTGTACCGGCACCTTTTTCCCCTACAGACTGGAGGAGAAAATTTTTCACAAAATTCTGGGGCAGGGCTTATACAAGGTGGCGAAATTTGACTTCATACCCCTACTTTAAAATACCCACGTCTAGCCCTGGTCTAGGGTGTATTTGAACTTCTATTGAATTGAAAAACTTCAGGCAAGTTGCCGGTTCTTCCAGAAGCTCCCGTATTTTGGCTGTTTCTCCATGGTTAGAGAGATGTCAAATCTCTAGAGACATGGGCTAAGGCAGTGATATAATATAAATTACTGCCTCAGTCCCCATCGTAACTGTGAATGGGGGAGACTTTGCATAAATCATGCTGCCATCTTTTTGGTTTCTTCGAGAAGGGAGATACCAATAGTCAGCAACTGTGCAGTACCCCATCCCTCCTTCCACTAACATACCAGGTAATGGATGGATCTGTAGCCTGATCAGTCTATCTGTGATCGCCTAAAGGTGTAAACTGAAGNGCTGGATCCGGTCTTACATTCAGTTGCAGCACTTAATGAAGGATTTAATAAGTTTTTACAACCCGCGGTAGATCTTGATGAAAGTGCATATATAATATTCTAGGTTGAACATCATTTCAATTTGTTGAATAACTTGCAGAAAAAATTGATTGCTCTTCATTTTACTTTGTATAAGAGCCGAGTCGAGATAATTATGTAATTGCACATGTTCAGTGCATGAGAAGTAATTTAAACAACATTCTGTACAGAATCTAAAATTCATAGCACAAAAAAAAGATAATCATTCCTTGATACAACATGCATTAATATTCATTATCTGCATGAACATTATTTGTTTCCAGTAATTTTGGTAGCGGGCAATGCCTTTTGAAAACATCTTAGAAAATGCANCTGCCTGGTTCACGTATGTGCGCGCAAATCCAGCAACGCGTTTCGAGGCAGCGAAGAGGAATAGTCTCATATTAGAAATCTCGTTATAATAATGATTAATTGCTCTTTCATCTTGAAAATGAAAAGTCTGTGTTTGTCTTTTTTTATCCTAGTATTTCTGACAGACTTCCATTATCTATTTCTAGATAACAACCGGGAGAAGAATATAGCACAACCCTCAATGGGGAATATGTATTTTAAATGAGGCATTGTGGTGAAACACATTAGTGTTGAGTTGCATCACAATGGAGTCCGTTTTGAAAAGGCTATGTAAGTTACCATTAGTGACTGTCATCTTATACTGATGCTAACTGGCAATTTTATACAATTTACCTGGGCCCAGTCTTGCCGGGAAGCCCACATTGTTGCTGAACGTCCTGGCTGATAATGACTTTGTTTCAGTGGACTGTATACATTCCTATCATAAGAGGAGAGGCGCAGATGGAACTTAGGTGTCGGAATAGAGAGGGCATGTGGTCGACTTGCCCCCCACCCCAAATGAACAGAAGTTGCACAGAGGTACCCTCTATGTCTTAATGTCTGTAAATTATATGGATTAATCAGGAATATGTCAGCCATTGATCATTCATTACGCTGGCTTGCAAAATTATGACTTACCTGTATGACTTCAGTGCGGCCCATGAGGCTGCCCTACTCCTTTCTGATAAAGGAGTTTCCTGATGTGGACACGTGACCTTAGGCCAAAGCGGAAACATATCGTGCCCCTCCCGCTCCACCGACAAAAAATGTTCTGACGCTCCTTTGAAAGAAGAAAAGTATGCTTAAACTAATTAAATGGTTATTTTGGGGTTGGACAGCCGGAGACACGCATAGGAAGAGATTAGAAAGTTGGTTTGGACACCCCCATGTTATAAACTTATCTTTTTCAATCCCAATTCCTCAGTTNTAAGATGCAGTGCTGTGGGGATCTGGATGTAATTAAAGTTAAAGATAAGAATCGCTAACACCATCTGCTGTTGGCTACATCTTTATTTGATGGAAACGTCCAAGAGGTGTAGAGAGACACACTGAACACATATTATATTTTTTTAAATATACATATTTGAAACTCACAAAGTTTTAAAACATCAGCTTAAGGGATTTAAAGTTNGGAAAACACATTTAATAATACATAGTACATTTCATTTTACAGGAATTTTGTGCCTTGATTCAAAATTAACCAGAAATGTTTCGATGCTCTCAGGAACTTGTCCTATCACTAATACTACAGGATCACAAAGTAATATACAAGTCATCACATTTTAATGTCCATAACTGCACAGAATGAAAAGCTCTCCCTCTGCTATTTACTTGTAGACATGAGGGAGACTTGATGCTTTTGATCAAAGGGAAGAGGTTTCAGCATCAAAGTGAGCCATATTCCGCAAATACATTATACACAGCTCTTGGCAAAGAAATGGGGATTCCTTCCTTTCAAACAACTTGAGGGTTATAATGTAGAATCCTAATCCTCCTTTTGACTTGCTGGCAAGATGTAGCACATCTGCAAGCCCATTTTAGATTTATTAAAGATGTATCATGGCCTTCAAAGTGATGTATACTTTAATTTCAGCTCCGTACTTCATTTCAAGGTTACTAGGGCATGGGATGTTTCATTGAGAAACTGCCTCGCAAATTCTGCATGGGAAGGCAATTCAACAGAATGTCTGTGTGTCTCAGTTACAATACACGGCATAAACTTTTGTGTTTTAGATTTCTTTTCTTTAGGTGAATATATGAGACTGTTACATAGGTTGCGTTGATGTATACCTACATACAATCAAATTTCCTGTACGAGCACCGGTTATTTAAACTTCTGTGTACTCCTAAACCTTCCTATTTCCTTAATTGTGTATCTTAGTTTGGGGTGGTGGTAGTCAACCTTGGAAGTGTTGGGGGTTGCTGCCTTTGAGGGAGCGCCTAACCTTTGGGTATGTTGTATTTGCTTGTAATATAACCACTTATACTGACTAATTTACTCAGCGGTGGTTTCAAAGGTGAAACAGCTCCTTTTGAAATCACCGCCAATGTATGGCCATACCTAAAAGTAAATAAAAATGTTATAAAAAAAATTAACAAAAAAAAAGATCTGGTTGTTCTGGCAAGCTGGTGCGTATAGTACTACAAGTGTTAGCATGCCCATGTCCATTAAGGTATGCTGNTGCTTCTAGTGCCCCAAGCAGCAATGGTCTCTTAGAGCTCTATTTACAAAGTATATTTTTAGGTGATAATGCCCAATTTCAAGCGAAAATTGGAATTATCACCTGACTCATCCTAGCTTTTTTTTTTGCCTTCACGCTAAAGACCACGCCTGGTGCTGATAGCCCCAACACTCCTCGATCACATTTTGACTTTTTGAGTCAGTTACTCAGGGACTCTAATATCTTTGGGACTTAAGCTGCCCCCCCCCCCCCACTATAGCCACCATACATTAAGTGACTTCCATTTGAACCCCTGTTCTTTGGGACTTTTATACGTTTTGGTGTTATCACCTTTGGTTTCGTGCATTGTTTACCCTCCCCCTCTTTACCCTCCCTTATTTAGGTCATTTTTCCATCACTTCATATATATGTTTTATATCCATACACATCTTACATCATTAGAACACGTCATAATATTTATTAACTCCTGGAGTTTATAATTCCACTCGAGGAGTAATAATAACGNCATCTAAAGATGCGACCCTGCCACCGGCTTCCCTTTTACTCTCTCTGATGTAGCTGTTATTAGAGGGAGGGAAAGGGGATACATGTAACAAGAATGTAGGAATACGAATGCCGTCATTAGTTAAAAAAAACTGAATTATTTTAAAAGAGTGAAAAATTATCTTTTAAAGAGTGAAAAATTATCTTTTAAAGAGTGAAAAATGATTTAAAAATTAAGTAAGAGAAATTAATTTACCTAATTAGTAGAAGGACTCGCCGTCGGTCACTGAAAAACAGAGAGCCAGCACACGTTCAGGAACACAGTCCTGGGACCAAGAATATGTGCTTACAGTTGGGGGGGCTCTGTGACGTGTAGCGAATGTGCTGGCAGGTTGTCAGTATGCATGCTGGCTTCTCTGTGGCACTCCAGCGTGCACATGCGTGCGTGACTTTTATAAACACAGCTGCAGCTGCCAGGGAAGCATCGACGTAGCTCCCCGGCAGGCCAGCAAGCTTACAGTGGCAGCAGAAGCGATGGCAGGAGGCGAGGGCCGCCTCTACCGGCCGGCCGGGCGCCCCCTTTGGGGCTAGGCGCCGGCGGCAAATGTCTTCGCTGCCTCCGGAATTTAATTTTCAAATGAAGTCTTACGAAGCCTGAGCAGACCGACAGATACATTTTAATTTTATTTTAACGATGGTTCAAGGTTGTCTTTTAATGTACTAAATGAANGTAGTGGCAGGCTACCATTAGAGGGCAAGAAGGCATAGAACATTGTATTATGCTATAGTGAATTATATACTTGTCTGTGGCCCACAAAAACGACATACCCCCCAAAAAANCCTTGTTGTTAAATCTTGTTTGACAAAAAATCGAAACCCCTGGAGGCTTTATTTACCAGTTCTAATAAGATGCCAGCACACATAGGTGCACGAAGCGCTGCAATATATAAAGATGTTTCGTGACATGGTGCTCTAGCGNAAATCATGATGTTTCATGCTGCATCTCAATGTATCATATAAACAAGGTATGAAAACAGTCCCCCAGTCATTTCGTTGCTTGCCTGGAAATTCTATTGAGAAATCTCGAGACAAAGTGAGAATTCCATTCATAAAAGACGGACATTCATTCCATTGATTACCGGGCGTCTCTTAGCAACTGAACTGCAGCGAGAACATTGTCCAAATCAACATTAAATGAGAGTAAATGAATGAGGCATATGATAAATATACAAACTGACAAGATCTCAGTTGACTCTTTAAATGCTCAGGAGCTCGAGGGCTCTTCAGTGCTTTTCCAATTAATGCCCTGCNATCCCCTGCAGCACCTAGACGACAAAATGCCACGTTTTTGAAGACATTAAACATGCGTGTCAACCTTTATATAGGCATCAACAGACATTGGCAGTGAATTGACATCAAACATTAATCTAGATAGAGAGAAAGTAAAATAAATCTATACTGAGAGTATCAAAAGAGTGTTTACACCTTGCTGTCCACACCGACAGGTCAAAGTGANATTTAACCTGACTGTTGCAGTTGAATAATGTTCATGATAACTGCTTTCTGTACAATGTTCTATGCTATTGCCATAGGAAGCTGTATGTCTGCACCCACCACAGGTTATAGGCTAATACAAATGCTGTAGTCTTTTACCTTTATGAAGGTTTTTTCCATGACTAACAGTAGTGGGGAGTTGCTGACTTTTAGTTTCTCCCTCATGGGTCGGCAGCATAATGGGTTAATGCAAATCACTAAGGTNGTGATTTACATTAAGCAATGGATTTGCTCACTTTCCCTA
>JABWIB010004561.1:14086-32109 GCA_016617825.1 Platyplectrum ornatum
TTTAATTCCGCATGGGATAGACGTGTGAACTCTCTGTCTTTCCCCTCTCTTGCATGTAAGTTCTGGAACCCCACCTCAAATTTTGTACAGAAGCCGTTCCATGCGGGACCCCTACCCCATCACCCCAGTCTGTATGCTTACCCCTGCTGCACTTGTCGAGCAGAATTTCTGGAACATCCCCACATGTAATATCTCCCTGGAGCATGCACAGTTGTTACCATAAGGCTTACTTACATAAGTAACTAGCATAAGTAGTGTGGATCACCTGCCAACTTATTCACCTCCAACTCTGGATCAGCCACCAAATGCAGATCTGATAATAATGCTAATTTTCATNGGGTACATTAAACAAGAAAATGTGCGTTACATGCCTGGGTATTAATGATAGTCGGCAGGTACACATAAAATATTGATCGTCATCTGTGTTCAATAAACATCAAGCAAGTCGAGCAAAGGAATTATACAGAGGTTATTCCAAAATTCTCAAATTTGACATATTTTATATTAAAATCTGCCAGCTCTATAGAGAAAACATGGTCATTCTACTCATTTCTTCTCAAACTGTTATTCTAGCTAAAATGTAAATCCATTGTAAAATAACGATCGTCATTGTAAGACTTGTGCCCCATACACATGATCTTATTATTTGTATAAATACACTTGGTACAACTATCGTGTACAATGATTGCACAGTGTGTATGGGGCCAATTGCATACAATATTGTATCTTGGCGTATGTCACATTGAACCTGCTGCTCGTTCCATGAAAATGGTCAGTCAGTACATAAACAGATAAGCTCTTGTCCTGGAATGAAACTTACAGCCTTAGCTCTGTGAGGCATCAGTGCTACCCAGTCAAATCACTGTAACCACTGCCATTCTGATTCATTAATGTAGGTTCCTTATTCGGATTGTCACCTCCCAATAAGTTCTATACAAGTTTAAGCTTAAAATGAAGATCTTCATAAGCCTATACTTATCATGACATTGTATTGTATGACAGATACTGCTGTATATAAGTGAGCCGGCAAATGGAATAATTGTGGGTTTTGGCAAAAATTGTTGCCGTGGTTGAAAAAGGAAACAAAAGATATCGTTGATCAATCTGATTTTCCGATTGTTCAACAATAATCTTAAGTTTATCGGTGCCCAGAGCGGTGCCAGAGCATCGGGGAATGATACCTTTTGTTTCCTGTGCAGCCGGAGCAATAATTCCTGACCATCTATCATGGGCTTACCTTGTATCTCTCACTATCATAATACATTAGCAGATTGTATTCCTATGTACCTAAATGAATGAAAATATTTTTTTTCCTAACCTTCGCACTTAACCTTCTATGCAGCTTTCTCCTTCTAATGTACCTCATTCCCATGTAATCCCCACACCCAGATAGCCAGATACACAATTCAATGGCCTTCCCAATCAGTGTGTATGCTGGACTGGTCTGTCCCCACATNGAATCGCATTGTCCTGTATGTTTAAGTGATCCAATAATCATCCCATCTATCAGATGCGTGCATCATTTCGTATTTCCCCATCTAATGGACTGTAGTGTCAGGAGCCACCCAGCATTGCTGACCATATCGATGTATTAAGTAAATGCTTTTAAACGTTGTTGGTTTATTAATTGAAGTGTGNACAAAGGGCTGAGAAACTGCATGTGATTCACAATCTATCAATCANAGGCCAGTGTGCCTCCCGCAATAAGATATATTGGAATATGTTAGCATTTGTTCTTCACCCTATTCTTGTTTATGTATGTATTATATATAGCAATTCCCGGGACAAAGGATCTGAATACCTGATGGATTACATGCATTCACCTTAGTTTATACAGCAGTAATTGTATGATTGTAGCGCTGAGTTTGATGAAAGGGTTTGTGGAACCAGCAAGGTGCCATTGTGCAAATGCTGTACAAACGCTTCCCCACCACATCTGTCTAAACAGCACTGGAAACACTAATGACAGCGAGTCACCACTTGCCAAAACAGAGCGCTCTCATAAATTATCTTATCTCAGGCAGATCATAAGCCATATCGCTTAAAAACAGCCTTTTATCTTAAGGCTCAAATTAGGAAACTGAAATCCTTTCAACATGCTGAACGCTGTTACAGATCTGGGTTACAATGCGTAATGGACGTGCCACGGAACTACACAGGGATGTTTTTTCCATAACACTCATTTTAAAGCTGCCTATTTCCTTTAAAAACCTAAACATTGTTGACATGTTCTCCTTTAATCTTCTGTATTCCTGTCTGAACACGCACACAACATCTTATCTCTCTCCTAGGTCACATACTTAATAGTTTCACCCCTGAGTTCCTCAAGCAACAATATTTAGAGGACACTGCTCCCCCCCCATCATCGATAATGCGCCCCACTCCAATCCAGGGCCAGATTAACAATGGGGCTAATGGGACTACAGCCCCAGGCCTTTACTGTCAAAAAGGCCCATAGGGCTGCAGCTACTAATATCAGTGTAATGAAGAAGAGCTCAGTCGCCCACATATAATTGACCACCACATACACTGGCCACTCCAATGGCCCTTTCATCATTTTCAATCCCAGGCTCATGTGACTCTTAACCTGCTCCAATGCCCCACTGACGTTGTTCGCTGCCAATCAGTAGCCCGCTGGCCAATCAGAGGGTCCTTATTGGATGCAGGTCGCTGCCAATCAGTAGTCCCTGCTCCTCATTGACTGCGGCAGTGGGGGATTACCGGTGGGACAACAGAGTCAGCTGCAGTGACAGTCAGCTCTGCTGAGGAGGGGCCAGTGCTGGTCCTCCTGGGCCATCTATCTAGGGCCACCTATGCTCATTAGTGTCAGTGTAATAGGTGATAATATAAAGTGTGACTACCTGAAGTCAGTGTCAGCATATCAGCAGATATGCATTGTCGTATCACACTACTCAAAGCTGCGCTTATTGTAATAGCCATGGGATTCTCATGACTCAAAGAAACCAGATGCTTCAATTGCTAAGTTCCCTGGTTCTCCAGCTGGGAATGTGTTAGGAATGTTATGTGGCATATGAGTCCTAAAAATCTATTTTAAGTATGGGCTAAGCAGATGAAAGATTCCTGTAAATTATTTCAGAAGAGCTTTAGCGATAACCATATGACAGATATGAGACAATAAATGCAGATGTTTCCCCTCCTCATTCCGTTCTGCTGAATAATATATATTTATTAACAGATTTATGTTATAGGCACATGTGAAAGTCCATCCTATCGTCCTGCAGCCACATCCTAGCCAATGCATGACTATGCGTTTTGATGTTTCATCCACATATTATGGATATGATCGCCACAGATAGGACTGGATCCAGACTTACGTACTATTGAACTTAGGGAGTGGGCAAAACCATGTTGAATTGCAGGGGAGGTAAATTTCATGAGTTGCTAGCAGTATTAGAGTAGAGAGATGATGTTTCCAGCCCAAGTGTAATAACAGTGTAACAGTAACACTGGTCAGTATCTGTGTGCAACATGCAACAATAAAGTGTTCTCCCTGCATGCACACACTGACATTCATTTTACCTCCCCTGCAATTCAACATGGTTTTGCCCATGTACTTCAATAGTACATAAGTTTGGATCTGGTCCACAGTGACAGAGTGTAGTAATGGTTTCATGTTATTATTCAATATAAAGTCTCCAGTGACCGATCACAAGCAAGCAACATGCATGAAGTAGTAAAAGAATTAGGCCAATGTTCCTGTATGAGGAAGGCTAAAAATGACTACAGGTCATATCTAAGGGTCTGTGAGAGGGATGAACATGCCAGTTGCCAGTTTATATTGTAGGTTGAATTGTTTATACTAGAACAGCGGTTGGCAACTTGCAGCTCTCCAGGTGTTGTCAAACTACAAGTCCCAGCATGCTTTGCCAGGTATCAACTATGTCTATGTAGTTAAAGCATGCTAGGATTTGAAGCTCTACATAGAGGGGGTGGTATACTGGGATGAAACAATCCTCTAGTGCAGGGGTAGGCAACATTCGGCTCTCCAGGTGTTGTCAAACTACAAGTCCCAGTATGCTTCGCTTTGCATGCTGGGACTTGTAGTTTGACAACACCTGGAGAGCCGCAGGTGTAGATGGTGTTTCTTTTCCTTTCTTTGCCCGTCCCATAAAAGCCATCAGTGACATGAGAACTGGTACTAACCAAGTAATCCAGTTATTTGTGCAACGTTTGCTTTTATGTCATTTAATTTTCTTTATGTTTTGATTGCGATATACATGTTTCACTCTCTAATAAGACGCTATCTCTGGTAACCTTGAAGACCTTCTGATTTGTGCTGCTTGAAAGACATGATGAGTGCTGTAATAAATAGGGTTGGCGGTGTGAAAGGGTTTTAACCCATGTTACAACTCACCTCTTGTCTCAAACACCACTGGGTTGACCTTCCCAATGTGTTCCTGACCTTTCCTTCTCTCCCACCTTCATCACCTCATCTCTTTCTCGCTGACAGCAGTTCTCCCAGAGTAGAACTTGTTCTTTCCACGTTCTTCAGACTTAAACTCTTCTAATCAACACACTTCCTACTAAGACAAAGCAACATCTTTCCTATCACACACTTCCGTATTATAAATTATCCAAACAAAACGCAATGTACAGGACTGCCGGTACAAACACACAATAATGCCAATTGTCTGAGCAATTGTGAAACTGCCATTGTAGTGTATGGTTAGGAAAGATTCTTCTCTCACTGGCTGAATGTACTTTATCTTACTTCTTGTTGTTGTTTTGGGGGGGGGGGGGATTTGGTGATGGTGCTTCCCTCCACTTCCCTTCCCTAATTTTTTTTAGAACCAACAATATATAACAATATTCTGGTTGACCAGAAAGGTAAGGGCCTAGATTGAAAAGTGGGGATGTTGCCCATAGCAACATCAAGCTCTCCTTTCATTTTACATACTGGAGAATGTCAGTTCAAATCTGATTGGTTGCTATGGGCAACATCCCCACTTTTCAATCTCTTTGCTTAGTCAATTTAGATCCAGGTCCTTGGACCCGGCAACTTGTATAAAAGCAGCTTTTCTCCCCATACAGCGAGGACTCTGGGAGTAATCCCTTGCTTGACACTGCTGTGTCGTGAGTTGTATGTTCCTAATAGTAGTACAACTAGTATTGTCAAATGCATTTAAAGGGAATAAGAAGGTGTTGGAGGCAAATAGTCTAGCAGTTGCATTGGTCATGTACACTGGACACCATGGTGAAGCTGTCCATCCTTTACTTCATTCATCATTTTCATACATTGGCATACCTCCCAACTTATTGCTGCCGGAGGTCGGGACACATTAGCCCGCCACCGGGTCAGCCCAAACCCCGCCTCCAGTCCGCCCAAACCCCGCCTCCAGTCCGCCCAAACCCCACCCCGGTCCGCCCAAACTCCGTCCCGGCCCGCCCAAACTCCGCCCCTGTCCCGCTAAACCCCGCCAATTTTCGGCCGCGATGCCGGCAAATATCATTTAAAAAAAAATATACTAGCATTATGTCCCCTTAGCGGGACATACTGCACGGCGGGCGGGACAGTGGGACAGTCCCCCGAAGCGGGACAGTTGGGAGGTCTGCATTTGCATTGGCATTAAATAATTTTATGCACACAGATCCATCTAATTATGTGCATAGATGTCTTTATAGGAAGATTGTATCATATTATATTCCATGGTTTTGTAATGAATCTTTTGTGTGTTCTAATTGTAATATTAGTGCACATATAAGTATACAAATAGACATACCGAGGGCTGGAGCTGAGACACTGAGAATGAGTCTTTGGAATAGTTTAGTGACAGTTCAGATGGAACAGGTCCATTGCAGTGATTGCTGCCTTCACCTGCTCCACTGAACTGTGAAAGACACAAAAGTGAGGATATTGATCGCATATGACCTGGAAACAACTCAATGAGCGAAACAAAGGACATCAGAGTGTATATGTGTATGCACCCTCACATCCCCTTCCTCTACAAGCTATTATGAGAAGAGCTGTCCTGCAAATCTTTCTCATCATTTGTCAGCTTTGTATTGGAGCCATGAACAGACATTTTAGCACCTATGGTGGCAAGTATGTAAACTGATGCCAGTAGCCCACAACGTTGTGACTGGGCATACGACACTTCTGCGTACCTGTAGATAGATCGTTGCTTGTATGCTCGTCTTCTGTTTTGTTTCTGTTTGTGCTGTTTGCTCCTACGATTAAGCTTCTAGTTCTGACTTTTGTCATTGAAAGCAGTATGTTTATGTTTTTGTTTGCACTATAGGTAAATAAGATATATATATATACCATGTTTCCCTGATAATAAGACACTGTCTTATTTTTTTTTCAGGACAAAAAAACACCATAGGGCTTATTTATTTTATTGACCTGCTATTAATCCAATCATGGCCCCCAAGTGCTGCTGACGTTATGACACCTCATTGTGATTTTAATAGGGCTTAATTTCGGGGGAGTGCTTAATTTAGACAGTTTACTGTAAAATAGGATAGGGCTTATTATCAGGGTAGGTCTTATTATCAGGGGAAACAGTGTGTGTGTGTGTGTGTGTGTGTATACATATATATATATATATATATATATATATATATATTATATATATATATATATAATATATATATATATACATATATATATATATATATGAATAAAACGTATTTATACCCTCGGCGCAGAAGTCTTTCCCTATTGAAATAATTTAACCAAACCACATATATATTATATATTATAAAGTATATTCAAACCTCAAATAGAATGTTTATTTCACACAAATTTTGGATTATGTGAAAGATTTCTCTTAATACAGTAAAAAAATACTGACATTCTTGAGGATATTACCGCTCTCTTTATTAATCAAATATGCTGAAAACTATTTTAACGTACCTATGCGTCTATAGTAGCTTGTCACCTGTCTAGGGGATGTGTCTGGGTGTGTTTGTTCCAGGTTTCAATGCATAATATAACAGCATGCCTGAGTGGTCTTGTGTGTTTGAGCTTTAAAATGAAGCTACTGGACTGTTGTGCTATTTTTGTTGCCTTATTGTTGTAGCTGGATGGGCAGGTATAGACGTTTTACACGAATGGTACACAATGGGGTAATTGTGTACAGCTGTAAGTGTAAGAATGACATTTCTTTTACCAGGGAACAATGGCTACTTTCTTCTTATAAGCCAAAGATAGTCCGGGATAATCAATGTGGGCTTCCTTCTACTCAAAATCACCCTTGAAACTCCCCAAATTGGATACATATTATGTCATGTGCTGTTACATAGGCATCCACTTCAGCAATTATGTGCAGATTACTTGTAACAATAGGAAAGATTGTCTTGCCATGTATAAAGGTGAGCATAACAAAGTGACAGATACTCTACTACAGGAATGCGTATATATTATTTCTCTATCAGGTTGAGCTTCATGTTTGATATACTACACAAGGGCTTTGTAGTTTGAAAACATTGCGAAAAGTAGTCGTCTTGCCGTGGATTGTATAATATACAATGTATATTAGGATATGGAGCTGTTGGCTTTTGACACTATGGTGGCTTGGGATAAAGTGTTTATGGTGGTCAATGGGATTGTGTGGGTGTAAATAGAATTCAGTGTTGCAAACTATTAGTTTCTCCCTTCTGGGAGTAACCAAGAGCTGATAGCATTGGGGTGGGGGTGGAGGGCATGATTTGCAAATACAAAGCCCCATTCCTTGACTGGCAAAATGCTATGAATAGGTGGGCATGATGTCATGAAGCCCTGCCCGTTCATAGTATTAATCGGGGCTGAGGCAGCCTAGGTCCCAGGAGATACCTGGGATACCAGGATATAATTGTATGTCTTGTCTGGTTTACAGAACTGTACAATGATGACCTAAGTATATAATCTGTGGATTTACAACCTTGCATGGCAGTCACAGTCTCAGCAGCCTGTGGTAAGACAAGGATCGTTGTATTGTACAGATATAATTATACTGGGACATGTAGAGGCACAAGAACTGAACACCTGGTCAGGAAATATCCCAAAAAGTATAGGTCGCTGTGTGTAATTAGGAAATACATGTGTTTCAGTGACATGGAGTATCACAATCTGCTTCAAGTCTGTTCCTGTCAGCTCACAAGTTGAAGTTGAATCTTAAATCTCTCCTTAGATTTCAGACGGTTTCATTCTGTTTGCATTTGTAATTAATACCTCAGAGCAGTATATTTACATTTCATCTATACTGAATAACTATAAAAGTCACCTGTTATCCAAATCCTGTATTCATTACAAGCCATTGAACTGCGTAGTTCCCAACTGTCCCAATTTCATTGCGACAGTGCCAAAAGTCCCGACTTCCCCCACCCACCCAGTACTTTGTCTTGGTAAAGGAACACAAAAAGCTTTTTCGTTTTTAATACCCCGTTCCCATTACCAGCTTTGGAAAAGCTGGCTTAAGAGCCAGGGTGTAGAGCTGGGAAAATTGGAGGGGCTGTGAAAAAACGACTGTTCAGATTAGCTGAAAAAGCCAGCTTTTTTGTAAAAAAGCAGGGTCTGCACTGTTCACATTAAACCCTGCTTTTCGCTACCAATACACATCATTACTCACAGCACAAAATGTGCTGGGATTGGCTGTGATTGTTTGTCTACATGATGGGAGGGAGGAGGAGGGAGAGACAGGCAGTGTTGTGCTGGAAACAGCTGACTTTGTGAGCCAATCAGCGCTGCAAAAGAGACAGCTAAATTAAGGTCATGTGAACGGGGTATAATAAGTGTGAACGCTCAGTTTACAAAAAGCCGGCTACTGAAAGCTGCTGTTGAGAGCCTGCTTAAAAGAAGGTGTTTAGTCCTCCTATCCAGCATTTTCAGTCAGTGTGAACAGTACATATCTGGCTTCTAAACTCAGTGTGAACGCTCCATTTACAAAAAGCCGGCTACTGAAAGCTGGTGTTCAGAGCCTGCTTAAAAGGAGGTGTTTAGCCTTCTTATCCGGCTTTTTAAGTCAGTGTGAACTGTACATAGCTGGCTTTCCTCTCCCATTGTGTTTGTGCAGTGCTGATTGGCTCGCAAAGTCAGCTATTTCCAGCACAACACTGCCTGTTACATTTAGACTTAGACTAGAAATAATCTCTCAACTCTAATACTGTTTGAAATGAATGAAATTTATCTGCCTTGCAATTCACATGCTTTGGACCAGGTGTAACTTTCCTCTCTTATTTTCAAACTCAGGATCCAGTTCTTTATGCATAAATCGACCATGTTTATTAGATCAGCACCAGAACCAGTATCTTTAGTTAATGTTTTTGTGTGAAGTTCTTCTTAATTGATTTCTCATTTTCTCTATGCTGCTTGACAGGAAAGAAAGGTGCCTCAGCTGACGGAGAGGTGGTGTTGACCCACATGAAAAAACTCATTAATCATTATGAAAATGACCCATTAGACCATCACAGTGTACACGGGGATGGATTTGATCACACAGATGCAGTTTCAGATTGTCCTTCTGATGTTCCATGTAAAGAAAGCAATCAAGGTGAACTGCCCGTATCTAGTTCTCTAAAGCAACTGAAGCGACTGTACAAGTTTGAGTCTGAGGATTCTGGGGTTGAGATGCCAAGTGGAGCCAACTCCCCCTCCACCCCAAAAGGTTCTGAAAAGAGCTTTGTGGTGCACAGCAGAGATTCTTCCTGTGATTCCGGCGTCCTCAGCGCTTCTTCCTCACCTACTGTAGGCCACATGGAAATAAACACCTGCACAACCGAGGACGAGACCCATGCATTTCTTTCCGACATCGAACACTCTAAGGACTTTGTTGACCACGTTAAGGATGATGCTGAAGACCAGGAAAATACTATTGAAGATTTCATTGAATGCCAAGAAGAAGAGGAGCTTGACTTACCTCCATGCAGTGATGAAAGCGAACCCGCCGCCACCGCTCTGTATAGTACAGAGCTTTCATCTACAATGGAGGAGGAAACCAAAGTCATAGATGACTTCTTCAAAGACACTTTCAGTGATATTCAGGATTTGCATCAACTCAAAAGATGCCAAACAAGTGACAGCTTGGATGAATATATGGACGAATGCTGCAGACTGAGTGAGGTAAGACTATTTCTAATTAAGCCTTTATTAAATCTGGATGAAAACTATGCCCACACCACCAAGATGATGTGTCGATGACATCATCATAATCCAGCCATGGCTTTAGGGAACTGGTTTTCATTTGGCAAACCTCCAATGTTGGGGTAAGAATAAGCAATATTGCTGATAGGTACATATCTTTTTCTTCCGCCAACCAGAACTGATAGCGGCTTCCAGCAGATCTTTTTGCAAACAAAAATCAATAAAAATAAAATTGCTTTATACACCTTAGGAGCTCCTATATAATTACCTCTGTTATTGAACAGTAAGTAATTACATTGCATTAAAAGTGCAATTAATCTGTACAATAAGAGCCTATCTGTGTTGTTTGTGCAATAAAAATTCCTTTTTGGCAGAACAAAGTTCATCCATAACAATCCCTTATGTAGGGTTTGGAAGGGAACCAAGCACCTTATCCTGATATGTCTGCTAGCGGGGAGAGGCTGGCTAGCAATATATAATCTCAGGGCAGTTAATCATTGACAGGTAACGCTGCTCAATGCATGTCTTCTGGACTTGTGACAAATAACGTCTTCTTAACAAAGGAAAATATGTGCGCTGCCCAAATAACTGTAGTATCCAAACCACTAAAATGCTACAGAATCATGTGGCCATCAGAGCATATAAAACTGTTACAAAATATGTTACCTAATACGTATTTACTGTACAGAAATGGCTTTACAGGTCCACTAACAGCAAATAAGTAGAGAGAGAGAGAGAGAGAGAGGCTGAAACTATTTGCACAACAAGACGTCACTAAGCAGGGAGATTGCAGGGGAATTGAAATGTGGGGATGTTGCCCATAGCAACCAATCAGATTCAAGCTCACTTTCTCCAGTATGTCAAAGGAAAATGAGAGCTCGAATCTGAATGGTTGCTATGGGTTACATCCCCACTTTGCAACTCCCCGCTTAGTGAATTTGGGCCGTATAGTGGATGTTTTGCCTTATATCTTGAGTTGAGTGTTTTTTTCCTATCAGTTTTATACCTATGTATTGAAGAATATACTCATGTGACAGTGTCATGTGATATATATTTCCTCACATCATAATGCCCACTCAACATAAACATAATAAGTTTGGTCCTTAGGATTTTATTATGATTTTATTATGACAAATATTTCTCACAGAATCGGTTCCATTGTGTCCTGTTAATTGCTATGGTCTAAATTTACTAAGCAGGTAGATTGCAGGGAGATTGAAAAGTGGGGATGTTGCCAGGGCCGCCATCAGGGGGGGGGACAGCCGGGCCTACTGTCCCTCCTCCAACCCCCCAGCAGTGGCCCGGCGCCCTCTATGAGTCCCGGGCCCGGCCGTTCGTGACGGCGGCCCTGGATGTTGCCCATAGCAACCAATCAGATTCAAACTCTCAAAGTATCATTTTACTTACTGGAGAATGTGAGCGCAAATCTGATTAGTTCCTATGGCCAACATTCCCACATTTCGAATCTCCCTGCAAACTCCCTGCTTAGGTAATTTAGGCCTATGACTTCCAATCATTAGACTGGATCCATCATTTTTCCTTAAGGCCAACCATTCCCAGTATATAGCGCCAAGACATTCCACCTCTCTGTGCTGTTCAGCTAATTAGCAGTCATTGGAGGTCACACGTGACATGACAGACACAAGACACAGACCGCCCTTTATTTGATCTTAGAGTTAAAGTTCCGCTCAACCTATGGGGAATGCGGTTCCATGCCGATTGATCTGCTTCGTCTTTCCTCGTTCCTTTTTCATGGTACAACAAACTACATTTTTCAGCGCAGGTTCAACATTCATTAAAATATTTATGTTTTAAGTAAATAAAGGAATCATTGTTGAAGCAGGCTTTATAAGCAGTTTGGCGCCCCTCCAGCTCTCCTTGCTTCTATACTTCAGAAGCTCAGGTTTAGCCACTGTGATGACAGATCGTTGTTTTATGTTCAAACTGTATCATCCCAGAGCTTTAAAAGCAATCTTCACAGAAAAAGAAATCTGTGATTAGAGAGATATTGCGCTTTGTTAAACATTCATTTAAAACAGCATTAATCTTGTGAGAACATGATAAACAGTGCAGCAAAAATTAAACAGTATTAAAGGATTGGACCAAATGTTTACTATGAGACTAAAGGTTTATTCACTGGAGATCACACAGAACCTGTATGAATAGGATTGGGACACGTACGTAAACGGTCAGAGGACTACAAGTAATAGTGCATATTACTGTAACTGTGACACATAAAATAACAACGGGAACCAAAAAATAAATATGATGTAAGTTAACAGTTTCACACAACAATATCTATATAAAAGATATGACCGTTGATTTTAATTCCTGGTGAGCTTGCTGATTCATGTGCACACAAGCACAATATTCCTCGCTCGTCACAAGTAAGTCAATAGTACGTAAAGTCTGGATGTGGTCCTTTATCTTTATAGAAATAGGATACAATTTATGAATTCTATAATCATAATGCAATGTTTTCTGGAACTGAATCAGCATCAGGGAGATCGCCCAACACTTCAGGAAGTCAGGAAAATCGCCCACTGTTTGGAAGGGTCTCCCTGATATTCAGGGAGAGTTGGCAACCATGCGGTAGAGGTCTGGTGGTAGAATTCCTTGCAAACTAGTGCAGTGACCCTCCCTCGCCCACAGAGAGGGAGTCCAGCATTGTCTCCACTAAAGTGGACCATATCTGGGCCAGAGTGTGGGCTAGTCTCCTGCATGTTACAGAATGGGGCTTGATGATATAAAATGTCTGGATGATATATTTATTGTAAAACCCCCCAGTCCCCTGCTTCACAATTACAGTATGTGCTTTTCCTTTACTCCCTTATACTTTATATGTACATTATATATTGTGCCATCTCCAGAACCCTAATATACCCCACTTATATTACAGTATGTGCTGTTATCTTACTCCCTTATACTTAATATGTACTTTATATAGTGCGCCATCCTCAGAACCCTAATATACCCCATTTATATTACACTATGTGCTGTTATCTTACTCCCTTATACTTAATATGTACTTTATATAGTGCGCCATCTCCAGAACCCTAATATACACCACTTATATTACACTATGGGGTATATTTACTAAGCAGGGAGATTGCAGGGAAATTCGAATTTGGGGAAGTTGCCCATGGCAACCAATCAGATTTGAGCTCTCAGTTTAATTTTACACTCTGGAGAATGTGAACTCAAATCTGATTGGTTGCCATGGGCAACTTCCCCAAATTCGAATTTCACTGCAATCTCCCTGCTTAGTAAATATACCCCTATGTGCTATTTCCTTTCTCCTTTTACACTTAATATGTGCTTTATATAGTGTGTCATTCCTAGACCCATGATATAGGGCTCTGGAATAGACACAATATATTGCGGGTATATTAGGGTTCTGTGAAGGAATATAATATATATGGGGTATATTAGGGGTCAGGGAATGGTATACTATATATTGAAAATAGTGTCAATACCATGCATTGACTATAGAGGACTTTGAAATGATTACAAAGTATTTCCATGTAAATAATTTGGAACACGTTTCTCAGACCCTGTCATAACATGGAATAATCTGTGTAATATTTCCTATCACCTGTTAAAGCAAAGGTTTAGAGTCAGAAATTCTGGTTCAGAGATTCCCAGAATTAAAGTCATCATTAATTGGAAACTACTCATTTGGTAGTTCCCCCGCCACCAGTAATCGCCTCTCCCACTACATTCCCCCACTTCCACAGTCAGTCAGGAACAGGGACTACTGATTGGCTGTGACCAGCGGCAGTTGGGTATTGGAGTAGCGGGGGGGAGCGGGCAGTATCGTCTATGGGTGGGGGGGAGTTCCGCAGAGCCTAGGGCCGCCCCTGACTAGTGAGATGGTTTCAGCCTTCTGGAAGATTATAGAGAGTATAGCATCTTCCTAAGCCATTCTAAGCCTCATCTTGGAGGAAATGGAGAACAAGAAGAGGATGATGATGCCGTGATGCTATTCCCAGAAGAAGACTTATTTCTGACATCTAGGATGTTATTTCGAGATATGCAGCCTGTGAACAATACCTTATGTATTCCTCAGGGATCAGAGTACTGCGTAGTTCGGGGAGTTTCTTAGCTTTACACAACAAAGGAAACATAACACAGGTGGGGAAAGTGTATGGGGTGTGATCAGAAAACATGAAGCCTTCCAGATTGGTTGTGTGTCCAATAACTTTATATTTCCAGCATGTGCCATGGTGTACATAAGATCTGGCAGTAAGCACTTCCTCAGATGGGAAACACCTGACATTTTCAAAATAAGGGCTAAAGAAATACCCGTTCAGCTTGTTAATTTATATAGTTCAAATGTTTCTATTTGCCTTCATATTTCTCATTTATGGTTCAGTTATGCTGAAAAAAGGAATATATACAAAAGACCATAACTTAAATTCCATATAACCTGCTAAGCTAGTTACAGACAAAGCCAGGGGCTCAAGGAACTGTACCCCTTATATTAAATCTCTTACTCCCTGCTCCCTTATATTTCATTTATCAATACCTGTTCCACTTATATTAAATCCCTCGCTCCCTGTCAAGATGTCAGGAGAAGGAAGCTAAATCTGTGATGGTATATGCTGAGGTGCATATTCACTACATCATGCTATTGGTGAAATACTGTATATATAGGTTGTGGCTACAAAGTCGTTATTGCATCTCATTCATTTCTGTAAGATGTCTGTTCCAAATGACAATTCTCTCACCTATAATACATGCCTATCAAGCCACACAGACACAAATACTGTCTTCCAGCTGTGAGGTCTATATCCCGGGGATTCAGATCTGTGCTGGAACTTTGCAAAGAGGGAAAAGTCCACATCTCATAGTTCTGGATCTGGTCCATCTAATTCATACTAAATAAACGACATCCCCCTGATTAATGATTTACATCCACTCATCCAAATGGAAATAGTGCAATATTTTAACCAACCAATTATCCAGTCATCTTATACTTACAAGATAGGAGGAAACAAGTAACCTGGATAAGAGGCACTTTACTGGTGACAATACAATAGACATGGAAATAAATGACTACTTTCTGAAACACTGTATTAACTTCAAAGAGCCTTTTATTTACTGACCTGAAGCAATATGTCCAGATGTTCTGCCAGCTGCTTGTCTGTAGTGTGAGATCAATACTGTGGTATAAAAGGATTTCTGCCTCTGGATGTCAGGCAAGTAGGAGCAGGCATAGGGTATAGACACAACAGTGACCTGTGTGTAATGTGGTCTAACCACTGTGTAATTTCATTTACAAAGATGGAACTGAAATATATCAACAGAAGCCATGATATAGTAATGATCTGTGTCTATGATATCATTACCAAGTCAGCTTATTATACTTACCAGTTTTTCTGGACAGGTAGGATTTTAAACATTGTGTCAAAAGGGGCTCGATTTATCAGAGCAGGGGCGGGATTTATCAGAGCAGGGGCTGGATTTATCAGAGCAGGGGCGGGATTTATCAGAGCAGGGGTGGGATTTATCAGAGCAGGGGGTGGGATTTTGTTCAGAGATGGAATGTAACATAGTCCATATATTGCATAATTGCTAATGCCCGAGAGTCTCCTTAACATCAACCAGTGCTCCCACAGCAGGACACCCTCCCACATTTCGGATGGAGCGATGCTTGATTATATGAATTGCATTATCAAGGGCCAACATCACTCTTCAAAGCAGAGGCCCACAGCTTTGTGCAGTATAGTCGGGCTTGTTAAAGCCCCTGGAGGGCAAAGAAGTAATGTTGGAAAGTATGCTATAATATAAATCAGCATGGAATGGAAAGCTATTAGATATTCTTATATAAGTATTAGCAGATGAAGGCACCACTGATAGTGGTGCTGCGGATGGATTTGGCTTGATGGCGTCACACCCTCCCATTCATAGCAGGTGTATGGAGTTTAATATCCAGGGGGCGGGGCTTTGTGTGTGATTTGCCTAAATCACACCCTCTGCCCCACCAACATAATGTCAACTCTTGCTTTCTCCTGAGAGGGAGAAACTAAAAGACAGCAACCCTGATTTAAACTCTTTTATTTCTATGAAGTAAACAAAAATAAATGAAATCAGGAACATTCCAAAGGGATGAATACTATTACCAGTAAGATAGAAATATTACTTCATGGGTAATAAATGAATCAGTGCGGAACTTGTGTAACTTTACCTAGATGAAGGCTTTTCTCTAAATCATGGGCAGTCATCATAAGCCCTGGGTTGTATTGTTGTTAAACATTTGATCTTCTCACTAGTCCGTATATAATGTAGAGAACGGAAAGTCATTGGTTTGGTATTTCCCTAGTAGTGCCTTTGTTATGGGAAAGCTTGGAGTTCACTTCCTGCTTTTGTAGATGGCGATGAGGTGTCCAAAGAAAATGAGCACAACCTGTTTCCAGAAAATGAGTCCAGTTATTTGAATCCAAAAATGACATTGTTAGTAAGGAAAGAGCTAATGTGTAAACGGGATAAGGGTGTTTCACATCTAGTCCAAGTGCAGAGCTATACTGTATTCAAATAGTTAATATGTGGTTGTATAAAATGTATTCCAGACGTTTTTGGGTTTCTTATCATCATTCATTCTATCATGTACACCATAAAAAATTCAATTACTGATTGTTTAACATCCAATCACAACTGGACTTTCGCTCTCTGGGTACCCCACTCGTGTCACATTACCACACCTAAATGGGGAATGGCTTTAGTCTAAATAATATTCTAATACTGCTCTCACGAATTTTGCTGATTATTCAAGCCAGGTATATGCCGAGGCTCCGGGTATTCCAGATGTTCTACCCCAATCAGATTGCAATGTTAGTATTTTAGTGAAATTCCCTGGTAAACACTATTCACATTGATCCCGGGCAGATAATTCATAAAATAATGTCAGCTCTTTAGTGCCTAATCAGGTTTAAAAAACCCAGGTTGTTAGTGTTCAGACTGGAGGAGACCCGGGTCCGAGACCTGGGCCTATATTTACCAAGCAGAGAGTTTACAGGAAGATTGAAAAGTAGGGATGTTGGCCATAGCAACCAATCAGATTCAAGCTCTCAGTTTATTTTCACATACTGGAGAATGTGAGCTCGAATTAGATCGGTTGCCATGGGCAACATCTCCACTCTTCAATCTCCATGCAATCTCCCTGCTTAATAAATATAGGCCCTGGGGTTTTTAAAGAGCCCTGTTCACATTGTCTGTGAATAATAATGATAATAATATGTTTTCTATGGGATTAGAGTATAGTGCTATTTTTCACTTCCTTTTTTTGCTTTTCAGTATTTATTTAATGTGTGTATTTATGTCATGGATTTACACTGGAATAGATAGAGAAAGGAGCTATAAAAGAACCCTTGATAAATGGTTCTGTGTTGCACAGTTTACATTCTAATTGGAAATGGGCATGACTGATTGAGGAAGAGGTGAGGTGCGTTGAGGAACCTTGGGACTGTTGTCAGGGTGTATAGTGTAAATAGGAGCAGGTTAAGCGCTAATGAAGTTATAGGTGCACAGAGAGCATTTAAACATTTGAAGACTGTCGGAGAATGAGAGGGAGTGTTAAGGAATTCCATAAGTGTTTAGTGATGTGGGTTGAAGTTGGGAGTGAGAGGTGCTTAAGAATGAGAGCCAGGTCACAAGTGGGTCTAATAAGGTATGAGGGAGAGGATTTTTTAGATGAGGTCTGACACAGATGGATGGAATCTAGATGTTTATTTGAAAGCAACACACTATCAAGTCTACCATACCATGAATGTAATACCTCTTTTCCACCAAGAACCCAGGTTTAGATCTGGATATGTACCCTATATGTATAATACGATAGCTGTCAGGGTCTATGACATTTATTATTTAATTCAGAAAATGATGCAAATTACACTGGGGTTGTCATGACCTTAGACATAGGATAATATGTAATAATATGTAT
>JABWIB010004562.1:12406-25439 GCA_016617825.1 Platyplectrum ornatum
GTAGGCGTGGTGGAACGCTTTAAGAAACATTTCAAGGTATTGGTTGGAGGGGAGGGACCTTCTAACATAATCTAAGGCGTCAAGTATATCAGCACAGGAGAGGGGGGATAGCAGTTCCGCCCATTTGGCCACCCCGCCCCGGAGGGACTCATATGTCATCGGAACCTGGAGGTGAGTGTAGAATCGGGAAATAGCATGGGAGGTGGCTGTATTATTTCGGAGCAGTCGGTCCAGGGAGTTGGAGATGTCCAGGGGACATATGACACTGAGGACGGACTGGGCGTAGTGGCGCGCCTGGAAGTAGGGGAGGTGATGGCCCGCGAGAATCGGGTGTCGGGATACTGCCTCCTGATACGTACACAGCCTCCCATCAGCTGCATGGCAAATGTCATACACCGTCCGCACCCCATGCCTTGCCCACAGGCCGAACGGATAAGCCACTGAGCCGTGTTGAAAATCAGGGTTCTGTAAAAATGGCAGAAACAGNGAGGTATGGGCATTAAGGTTATGTCTGTGACGGACAGTATGCCATACCTTCCAGGCAGACCACAACAACGGGTTATCCTTCTGATCTGGAGGGATCTCCTGCACATGGGAGTGGAGGAAACTAACAAGACTGCTACCTTGGAGAAATTCAGTTTCCAGGGGGGTGTTAACGTAAACTGCCGTACCGGCCAGCCAGTCCTTAATATATCGTAGGATGGCCGCGTAGTTATAATGGAGCACATCTGGGAAGTTGATGCCACCATGAAACTTGGTCTGTTGGAGCTTGACGAGACCTATCCGTGGCCGGCCACCCGCCCATATGAACTTGCGAGACATAGCATTCAAAGACTGCGCATCCCTTTTGGTGAGGAGGAGAGGGAGGACATGAAAGAGGTAAATAAGGCGTGGGAAGGAAATCATTTTGAGGAAATTAGCCCTACCCAAAAATGAGAGCGCCAAAGACTTCTACCCCTCTAGGTCACGCGCCAGGGCCGAGACTGCTCTAGAAACGTTGAGGTCATGCAGCTGGGAGGGGTTTTTAGGGATTGACACCCCCAGGTAGGTAAGAAAGGTCGGAGCCCAACAAAACCCCCCAAAAATCTAAGTACTTTTCATTCACTACTTTGGAAAAACTTGCGCCAATCCAGGATTGAATAAATAATGAACTTAAACCTGTTCTAAAATGATTTCCCACATCAGGGTAAGTGTTTGTAGGTCATTGCAATTTACATGTTACAAATCTACTGCAAGTTAGACAAAAAGAGAGTTGTTTTGTGTCAAGTGGTCTTAAGGGACATACATGTGATAGATTAGACATGGTACATAGTTTGACCTGTTGCTGTGGACTTGCTTTTGGACTATCCTCTGAATAATGTGTGACACCTTATAATGTTTCTAAAATACCGTCACATTACCGTTACTGTCAGTAACTCTGAAAAGTTACAGTTCCAACAGTAACAGCTAGGTGGCGTATCAATGCAGAAGATAACCATTGTCAATGGCNGGACAACTTGTGTCCTGTTACACATTAGTGCAGCCTTTCGACACATTTCCCAAAATGTACATGCTGTAGAGCCANCCATGCATACCGCAACATGGGGATATTTTAAAAAACGTGTCACATCTTTTGCTAATGGGCAATATTTGTTACCCTGTGTTACTGCTGCATGTTGGCTTACTGTTATCTTGCTACATTGCTACACAGTATTGTACCAGTTACTCCACTCCCTGGGAGCAGTGCTGCAACAATACATTGGAGGTAACACCCTCCCAAATGTCTTAACCATCTACTTTATTAATTGTGTTTCCTTTCCTAAGCCACTCGACATAAAAAAATATAGGGAACTTAATACAGTTGGAATGATAATATAATGTAAATATGCTACATTTTTATTATGTTAATATTTATATACACAGGTGTAAAACTACTATTGTGAGCATAGGAAGTCGTCACTATAATAATAATAATAATAATAATAATAATAATGTTTATTAGGCACTAAATGTCAGCAATAGGGAAGACAGAATTGGTGGGGAAGATGGGCTTTCTGCAAGCTTACATTCTAAAGAAGATTGGAAAATTGATAAAGACACTAGGGACAAATTTAGTCAGCTTACAATTAACCTACTGGTATGTTTTTGGGTTAAACCAAAGTACTCGGAAGAAAACCCACGCAGACACAGGGAGAACATACANACTTCTCTCATGTAAGGTGTTGTCTGGGAATCAAACTTACAATCGTAGCACTGTGAGGCATCATTGCTACCCACCAAATCATCTGTTCTTCTGGCACATCCTCAGGTATATAAATAAACAGATAGGCAAGAGGTTCAGGAGCTCACAAAGTTGACACATAGGGGTATATTTACTAAGCGGTGAGAATGCAGTGAGATTGGGGAAGTTGCCCATAGCAACCAATCAGATTCAAGATCTCAGTTTCATTTTACACACTGGAGAGTGTGAACTCAAATCTGATTGTTTGCTATGGGCAACATCAATCCCACTGCAATCTCACCGCTTAGTAAATATACCCCATAGTGTATATTCATCATGTCATGTGATGCAAAAGAAAATNGCCATTGACAATGGTTATCTTCTGCATTGATACGCCACCTAGCTGTTACTGTTGGAACTGTAACTTTTCAGAGTTACTGACAGTAACGGTAATGTGACGGTATTTTAGAAACATTATAAGGTGTCACACATTATTCAGAGGATAGTCCAAAAGCAAGTCCACAGCAACAGGTCAAACTATGTACCATGTCTAATCTATCACATGTATGTCCCTTAAGACCACTTGACACAAAACAACTCTCTTTTTGTCTAACTTGCAGTAGATTTGTAACATGTAAATTGCAATGACCTACAAACACTTACCCTGATGTGGGAAATCATTTTAGAACAGGTTTAAGTTCATTATTTATTCAATCCTGGATTGGCGCAAGTTTTTCCAAAGTAGTGAATGAAAAGTACTTAGATTTTTGGGGGGTTTTGTTGGGCTCCGACCTTTCTTACCTACCTGGGGGTGTCAATCCCTAAAAACCCCTCCCAGCTGCATGACCTCAACGTTTCTAGAGCAGTCTCGGCCCTGGCGCGTGACCTAGAGGGGTAGAAGTCTTTGGCGCTCTCATTTTTGGGTAGGGCTAATTTCCTCAAAATGATTTCCTTCCCACGCCTTATTTACCTCTTTCATGTCCTCCCTCTCCTCCTCACCAAAAGGGATGCGCAGTCTTTGAATGCTATGTCTCGCAAGTTCATATGGGCGGGTGGCCGGCCACGGATAGGTCTCGTCAAGCTCCAACAGACCAAGTTTCATGGTGGCATCAACTTCCCAGATGTGCTCCATTATAACTACGCGGCCATCCTACGATATATTAAGGACTGGCTGGCCGGTACGGCAGTTTACGTTAACACCCCCCTGGAAACTGAATTTCTCCAAGGTAGCAGTCTTGTTAGTTTCCTCCACTCCCATGTGCAGGAGATCCCTCCAGATCAGAAGGATAACCCGTTGTTGTGGTCCGCCTGGAAGGTATGGCATACTGTCCGTCACAGACATAACCTTAATGCCCATACCTCACTGTTTCTGCCATTTTTACAGAACCCTGATTTTCAACACGGCTCAGTGGCTTATCCGTTCGGCCTGTGGGCAAGGCATGGGGTGCGGACGGTGTATGACATTTGCCATGCAGCTGATGGGAGGCTGTGTACGTATCAGGAGGCAGTATCCCGACACCCGATTCTCGCGGGCCATCACCTCCCCTACTTCCAGGCGCGCCACTACGCCCAGTCCGTCCTCAGTGTCATATGTCCCCTGGACATCTCCAACTCCCTGGACCGACTGCTCCGAAATAATACAGCCACCTCCCATGCTATTTCCCGATTCTACACTCACCTCCAGGTTCCGATGACATATGAGTCCCTCCGGGGCGGGGTGGCCAAATGGGCGGAACTGCTATCCCCCCTCTCCTGTGCTGATATACTTGACGCCTTAGATTATGTTAGAAGGTCCCTCCCCTCCAACCAATACCTTGAAATGTTTCTTAAAGCGTTCCACCACGCCTACTTCTCCCCGGCCAGACATTATAGGGCAGGCTTGACGGATTCCCATGCATGCTTGCGATGTGCCACTCCCGACGCCATTTCTGGAAGCCTTTGCAGAGAGACTCACAAAGATTCCCCTTTCTCTGACTCCAGAGTGGGCATTGTTCGGCATCCTCCCTGACACGTTTCGTGGCCCTCGGGGCTGTAAGCGGCTGCTGCTCTGTATCAGTGCGGCGGCTAAGAAAGTAATCCTCCAGACTTGGACCAGTCCCGCGCCCCACCCCCCCTTCTCCAGTTTTCTAGAAAAACTGCACTTCCTGTTTAGAATGGACTGGATAGAACTACTCCTGGACAGGGAACGCCGGGTTTCATCTTTTTTTGCCACCTGGGAGGAATACCTGTCCACCCTAACGGATTCTCTTCGTCGACGCGTCATCATGTCAGTGGAACACACCACCTGGTTCCTCCTTCGCTTGGTGGCTGATAGCGGATGGGCTCCCCCTTGCCTTTTTCTCTCCCCCCCTCCGGCCGACCCCCCCTCACCACNTTTCTGTTTAGTACTTCTTTCCGCATGATGGTTTATTGACATGTTTATCATATACCTTTCGGATGTTCATTTTCTTTCAAACCTAAGCATGGGCCTGGTCCCTGACGCACCCTCTGTCAATCTCTGTAAGGCCTGCTGTTTTCAGAATTTGCTATTGCCTACTGTTTATACCCTGTATGACCTATGTTCTANGGTGTACACAATAAAGCTTTGTTTGAAAAAAAAAAAGTACTTTGATTTTAAATATATAAACTTCTAAAAACTTCACAGCTTGTCCCCAGCTACACGCCTCATACCAGGAAAGGTTCTTCCAAATCAAAAACAAAATAGATAATAGTTAATCTAANGACATAAGATGCTGTATAAATAGCCTGGCACATTTTGTCTTAATGATTGTCTTTTATCAGCATTTCCACATCAGACATTTATTTCACTTAATTGGTTTAATCACAGCTAGGATATTTTACACTAATTTATTTAACAGAGAAGAAAATTCTATTTAGTNTGCGGCACACTATATCCAGGATACGATGAACAAAAACATCCTAAGCAGTAATATGTACCTTGTTAAAATGATGTTTTTTAATTACAGTGATTATATAACTCTAGCACCTTTATACTGTAAACTGTTTAACTGTAAAAAAATAAATTATATGTTTTATGATTCGTATAGAAACTTTTTTTGTTTATTTTGATTGGCTGACAAAAGCATTAGATCTGGGAAATTACATATATCTTCAAAAGCAATTAGACATGACACAGAACAACATTATTAACATGCGGTCTAATATTGATTTAATTCTATTAATCCATAAGAGCATAACTTTTCATTCCCGTGAGATTGTATTCCACCAAGTCCTACACACGCCTCTGTATGCGGAAGGATGTTGTGTGGTACAATACATACGACAGGTTCGTAGCACAGCCCATCCTATAAAATTTAAATGACTCCACCCCACTCATCAGCCCTTGAAAAAGACTCTGTTTGAGTTGAAACACGTCGGTGGTGGAGTGGTTACATGGTATTTTGTTGCAATTGGTCTCATTAATTCTTTTACATTTCCAGCAAGGATCTAGGCCCTTTTTTTTCCTATGTTATTGTACATCTTGATTTGTGAAATGTTTTTGTAGATACCATTTGCACAGAAACCGTGGTTTTATAATTTTTTTGACTGTTGAATGAAAGAGTCTTCTTATCTGGAATAATGTGTGCAAGATAAAGAAATCCCAATATGCCTGAATAAATAGGAACACAGAGTAAGTGTTTCGTAGTCAGCTCCTGCTGAAAGTACAGGCAGTCTACATTTAAAGATCCTTTNTTCTCTCCTCCACACACCTGTATCCCGAGGTGAGCCTATATGGACTGATAAGACGGCGTCGGAATCCCCGGTCAGAGTGAACGGATGAGAGGGAAGGACATCACCATCCTCGATTCCATATTTGCCCTACCTACAAGAGAACAACAGTGTAAGTTCTCCTTATTTTGTGGGGATTTGATCAGTTAACGGTTTGCACAGGTCTTTCTCTCTCTTCCCTTACCTTGACTCAGCGAGGACTCGGAGGCTTCCGGAGACGACGGATAGATTGCCGCGGAGGAAGTGATTATCTCATTGGAGTTCTGATTGTGCCTCAAAACCAAGAAACCCATATGTGACTGCATAGAGAATTGAATGTGCCTCTTATCATNACGGGCTTCACTATCCTTTTCTTTTTCATTTCTTTTTTTCTGGACCCCACGCTGTGACGGGAGACGCAGAAATTTCCATAAAGAAAGGAACATCCCAAATTAGAGGACTCTAGAATAACCATCTTCCAGGAGGATTTCTGTATTGGAGGATATCGTGAGACTTTTTTCTTTCCATTAGATTTGTTTCTCTCCATTGGACTGTGAACCTTGTATGAGATTTGATCATTGTACTATAGTGTATATTTGATTTAGAACAGTAGAGGGCGCCAGAGCTCACCCAAACAATTTCTGTATATTAGACCTAAATCTATCATGACTGACTTTTTGGATATCCTTCTGCACAAATGAAAGGAGGATTTCTGCAAGCGCATGAGGAAATCGCCAATCCCAATTAAATGAGAATTGGGCCCACAGAGCCTGGATCAAGATGTATGCTGGCACTGCATTCAGAATTTTTATCTTCTGTAAAATTACATTTGAGATTTATCGGGTGGCCAATACCATACCTCTTAAAATGTCCGCGGCAGAGATTGTGCCAGCCCTGCCTGGNTAAAGCTGGCCATTCATTAGACGATTTTTGTGGATTTGGACTAAAAACCGGNAACCTGTAAACAAAAAATTTTTTTACTAAGCAGTGATATTGCAGTGAGATTGGAAAGTGGGGATCAGATTCAAGCTCTCAGTTTCACTTTACACACTGGAGAATGGGAACTTGAATCTGATTGGTTGGTATGGGCAGCATCCCCACTTTTTATTCTCACCGCAATCTCACCGCTTAGTAAATATACCCCTATATCTTTATCAATCCAAATTCCGGAAATAAATAAAAATATCATAATTACTTCAGTAGCGACGTGGGAGCCACTGAAATGGTGAGTATCCTGGAGAGTAAGTTCTATTATAATTCACAGTCACCCTGTCCATCTAGNTGGACGGGATGCCTGCCATTCATAAAGAACTTCCTCTCCTGTTGGCTGAAGTCTGTTCCGAAGCCTGGGTATATACCAGGCTCCGTTACCGGCTTCTGTGTAGCTGGAGCGCCAAGGGAGGCGAGAGCAGCTGGGCAACTTTACTAGAACAAGATCTTTCTAGTGTATGCTGCTGATTTCCCAAGGAAAATATACACCAATATACACTGAATGTCTAGCTTAAAGGTGGACATTATGACTGCAGGCATCTTATTACTGGCATCTTATAACCGCAGAAGAGCTTCACTTGCTTCATGAGAATGTTTTCATAGGGAGTGTACTGGACAGTCATAAAACGTTTACACGTTATAAGATTATATTGTTATTAGAGGGATGTTTTCTTTATTTTCGTGTTGAACCTCCCGTGGTTTTGCAGAACAGTTTTTGAACTCATCTATTATACAAAGGGATAAAATCCCTGCTGGCAGAATGAATGTAATTGCTGTTATTAATTTTAAATGATATTGTGTGTACAGTATTTCTTCCCTTTTACAAAACTTTTGCTTATTAATTTTTTGAAGGATTAAGTGTTTTATAGTCATATGAGTATTGGCTGTGATAAGCACCTTTTATTGGCTTTATTTTACAAATCCAAATTCTTTATTAAAGGACATAACTGTTACTTCATGTGTTATATAAATGAGAAACAATTATGTATAAAATGCGGTTAAATAAACAGGACCTTATTTGTCTGGAATTTGTATATTCTCTCCCAGGGCTTCGGTCCCGATGCATGCACAGTGGATCTATGATGGAACTTAGAAAATAGCCTTACTGCGCATGCGCTTAGACCAGACCAAAGACATCGGAGCAGGTAAGTTTTATTTTATCTTTATTATTATTTTTTTTTATTTTTTTGCAGGAACACCATTGACGTTTTTTTTTAAAAACATTTCTTTTTCTACTGGTAGACGCTGGGAACAGTATCCTGTCAGTCTCCCCAACTGCCCTTATATCAAAATGAAGCGTTAAGGGTTTTATAAATAGAGCCTCATGTCTGCATGAGATTCCACTAGTGCTCCCGTTTCCTCCCACACCCCAGAAAACATTCTGGTAGTTAATTGGCAGCTGGCTTGTCACTAGTGTATGTGGTCCATTGTATAATGAACTTGCCCCTATGTATCTCTCCTATAGATTGTAAGTTTGTAAGGCAGGGTTACCCTTCCCCACCCATTCTGTCTGTTGCCATCCAGTAATGTCTTAATGGTTGTCAAATGTTGAAGTGCTACGTAATATGATGGCGCTATATAAAGCCCTGTTAATAAATAAGTTAATCCTTTGAAGTGTGCAGAACTCTAATAACTTTAGCTTCCTATTGCATTCTTTCAGTAAAGGGTATGATATAAGAGCATAGATATAGTAAGAGAAATACAGATTATAATAATAAATTCAAAACCTTAACTGTGCCAACAATGGTTATGGCATGTAAAGGATTGTATTACAAATGTTACAGTGATACACAAACAATTGTTGAATTGGCAAAAATACTTTAAAGACAATACTTGTTGTGCACCTACAACCATTTCTTGTGACAAAACATGACAAATCCTTCTTAAGTGTTAAGAACAATTAAGAATAGTCATAGTAGTAATAAAACACTTGGGGCCCAATTCAATTTGCTTCACACCCCCTTATGTAGTTTGTGTTAGGGGGTAATATTTGTATCTTACGGCTCATATAGTCACATATGAAAATAAGTGAATTTTCATTACTGTACTAGATGGGAAACATAACCAGCTTTTTCCTGTCCTCGCACCAGATTGAATCGAGCTCTTGTATTCTTCTTCGCTTTTCCACACACATGCGTGCCATTCATTAGGGTGACAAATAGACACATCATCACGGCACAGCATAATATACCAATAAGCATTGAGGTAATACAATACTAGTAGCAGCTGACTTCATACATTATACCATGGCTTATGAATATAAAATATGTCCTAGTTGTGTCTTCTTTCCCCATACCGTATATTGCAAAAAGGTGAATGATAAAACATGTGTTTTGGAACTTTAATGTAAAGTGACATAGATCATACCTTTAGTTAAACATCTATCATATAACATAAAAAAACGTGAATATTCTACCTGAGTGTAATATAGTCTATGTAATATTGTTTCCTTTATGCAGNTGCATTTCATTTTTACAATAATAAAATATTAATTGTCCAATTATGAACCCATATTTCAATATAAATTGTTGCTCCAAGTGATTGTTAAATACATTACAAATAATGGTTATAAAATGGANCAATAATCACACGTTTATTTGCTAGTAAAATCATAGTTGTAAAATGGAATAATAATAGAATTATCCACTTGGGGGCGCTATATGACTTTATATGGAATATAACACTTGTCTGTTCTGTTTTACAGCGGTTATAGCAGTTTTGGCAGGGAAATAATGCTTCCTTTTTCTTCAACAGGTCTAAAACTAATTGGCCTACTGGACTATGTCCACTTTTATGACATTTTCACTGAAATCAGTTTTTATCATTCTGGATTTTGCGTTTAATAAGTTATTAAAGCAGTATACAATTTTGGAAAGTTGAAAGTCTTGTTTGCAGAGCAGTAAAGGGAAATAACGCTACTGTATTTTGCAAAATGACTTAGAAAAACGATATAAATGTAAAAACGNGTCGTAGCCAATCTTTGTAAAACAAAAAAAACCAAGACAAGGAATGTATGTAGTGGGTGCAGATATTATTCAGTATGAGAAGGTTTTTGGTGGATTTCTGCTACCCTCCTAGTCCATCAGATATGTATAACCAATAAATATTTATAACACAAACACATCCAAACGTGTGGAGAAACTGTTTGTAATGTGTTTTTAAATGAAAAGAAACATAAACCAAAAAGTCTTCTAGTCTTGTTTCCAACTTTTTTTTTACTTTTTAATAATGAGACAGAACACTGGATTTAGGAAATGGGTATATTTGTACTTATACACCTTGACAATCCCATGGGTGCTTTCCTTGGAAAATGACTTGTATAATACAATGACATATAATACAGGTTTAGTTAACCAAGCCTTCCACAAATATATTACTACACAATGTTTTAATCAATGATGGGTTTATGACATTAAGACATGTCATCATGCCCCAAAAAGTTGCTCTACCCGTGCCCAGAATTTCTCTTAGCTGCCCTGATTGAAGGGGATGGTTAGGTTTAGGCTGCAGGGAAGGGATGGAATATAGAAGGGGAAGGTCAGGGTTAGGTACAGGGAGGGCTAGGTTAATGGAAGGGGAGAGCTAGGGAGAGGATAAGGGTTTGGGGAAAATCTTACATTTTAGTGCTAAATATTTGTCAGTAGTTCATTTGGTAATAGTTGTTTCTCACGGTATCCTCTCATGGAAAAACAGTCCGGTTAGTAATTGGTTGCCNGGAACAGCCCTGTCAATGTATGGCCGAAATGGACACAACATCTCTCCCACATGTTACTTGGGGGCCGATTCAATTCGGCTTCACACCTTATTTAAAAATGAAAACATGCATCTTTGAGCTGCGTATAAAAAGACGCGAGCATTCAGTCCCGTAATAGCACTTTGCGCTTTTCCCTTCTTCGCACGGGATTGAATCGGCCCCTTGATGTTGTTTCGAGGTACACAGATACTGCTTATTTTGAAATTCTTGAATTCATAATGTTTGCATCATATGGCAATTATATGACAATGAAATATAATAAAACTGACGTATGACCACCAAGTAAAAAATCTTGTAAAAGATGGTTCAGTTGTAATAAATGGAGGAGGGCAGTCATGATATATAGTACCTGTATGTACACTGTTGCCTGTTCCATACCTCTCCACCTTGCTGTGTAAATACTCCTTCCAAGTAATGCCGGTTGCCAAAGGATGGTTTGGCGTCGATGACTTTTACTCTGCAGCTACTACACCTACTTTTCCAAACTGTGGAAGATGTGGAGATGTTTCTTATAGTCATCTAGAATCCACCATCTTCTGTGTCCAACTTCTTCTGTATTATAAGATTATATGGTCAGATCCCATTTCCTTTCTGTCATATGTCATTATTGCTTGTCTGTTATTTGAAATAGTGCCATTATTATACTAACAGAAAACCTAATGTGCATCTCCTAGCTATTACCTGGGGCCGTATTTTCTTGAAAATCATTTTGCATCTCTTCAGAGTTGTTTGGAAGTTGTTCACACAACAGGGCAATGACCCTGAAATTGCTAATACTGTTAAGTAAAGTAACTGATCTCTGAACATAAGAGACATCCAGGATGCCCGTTAATCATGTAGACAAAGTGCCTTTCTGAACGCCAGCCAACAAAAACAATGTTATTTTTTCTCCCAAGGACTCTAATCCTTTTTACAAGAACNGTATAATGTTTGTTGAAAGTACAGGACATCCGACACCAAAATGTAGTTATAAAGGTGTCTACAGTTACACTTTAAGCTCTGAAAAATGACACTCTCCAGAGAGTGAGAGAAAGAGGGAGATGGCACTTTACACCTTAACTCCTTCCGCATTAGGAAAGGCATCCACCTCTATCACAAGACTATCTTTAAAATGATTTTTTATGTTTAGCAAATGATATATATATATATATATATATATATATATATATATATATATATATATATATATATATATTACCAGTACGTCGTTCAAACGTATGAAACTTCGGTTTTGTGCATTTAAATAACGTATAAGTGAACTCCCCTCTCTTGCTCATACCTGTCAGTGTCATCATCATTAATTATATAACACCACAAATTCTGCAGGGCTGTGAAAGGGAATCTTTGACATTCACATCAATCATTGTCCCATTGGGGCTTATTGTTTAGCTTCCCTAACACACAGGTACAAACACACACAATCACACACACTAGGTTTAATGTTTTTGGATTTATTATATAGTGATCAGAGGGATGCAATTGTTTCATATTGCGGTCTCTAGGGTGCAGTCTGTATGGTATATAGGTCACTTAGATTCTGTCTGTATGATATAGAAGTCTCTAGGATAATGGGCCACAAAATGGCATTGTTCAGCGCACTAGGAATTCCTCCCACAAACATCTGGGCCAGTATTTACTAAGTTGCGGGAACATCTCCACGTCTTTTCCACAGTTTAGTAAATAAAGACCTGGGGGTATATTTACTAAGCGGCGAGATTGCAGTGAGATTGGGAAGTGGGGATGTTGCCCATAGCAACCAATCAGATTCAACCTCTCTGTTTTATTTTACATACTAGAGAATGTGAACTCCAATCTGATTGGTTGCTATGGGCAACATTCCCACTTTTCAATCTCACTGCAATCTCGCCGCCAGTCCCCCCCCACCTCAATTACGCATCTGGTCCCTGCCTTTTCAAACTGAAAGAGGGGAGTGACTGTGGAATTCCAGTCCTCTGTGTGGGACATATATTGTGACATATCTACATATTACGGGACACTTGTGGGAAGTAACGTGGATGAAATGGAACTATGGCAAACAAAAACATTAGAAATCTACTGAATGCATGTTTNGACCTTAGTGTATAGGAATTCCTGAGTTTACTGAACAGAAACGGCAAATATCAAATAATGGATGAGTTTCTAAACGTGATCTGTTATAGTTTCTGTCTGCTCTATCCTTCAGAGGAAACAGACATTGCACATGATGTCAGCACAAGTACCTTAAATCACTCTAGAGCAATTCAAAACCCAAACATGTGTAAATGACTTTATTGTTTTCAAAAGAAATGCTCTATAAAGACGACGGATGGAGAAATCTGTACACAGGGGCATTGTTGGTGGAAGTGGAATAATGTTCATATTTTCCTGCATCTATGTTGATA
>JABWIB010004562.1:26471-40000 GCA_016617825.1 Platyplectrum ornatum
GGCTTATCCAGAGTTTTGGAGTAAGGGCAAAATAGGTACAAGTGTAGACCTTAGCAAAACCATGTTATACTGCGTGGGAAGGCAAATTAATACAGTTAAAACAGAATAATTAATAGATTACTGATAAAGCTTTTCAGTACAGTATCTATGTGCAAAATTTCCCTGAATGCAAAATTATTTTAAATTATTTGTACCCCTCCTATTGTAACATGGTTTTGCTCAGGTCTATACTAGAATAAGTGCAACTTTGAATCAGCCCCATTACACCCTTTCAACATCCTGGGGGCTGAAAACGGGCCACATAAGTCCTGCCCAGGCCCCGTCCAGACACCACCTATGCCCGTCCCCTTTTAGTGCTACAATCAAATATATATTTTATTTAAAATACACAAATATCTACCAATTTGTCCTCTTATCGGGACAAACTGACATGAGTCCCCAAAAGCAGAACTGCCCCGCTGAAATCAGGACAGTTGGTGGGGTATGCCATTATGTGCAGGTTTCAGAGTGCAAAATACTTAATTGTGATCCTTACATCTGTCAATTGATAAACTCGGAAACCTGACCTTCCAAATTGCTAGATTTACTAAACTACGGAAAAGAGAAAGGAGATGTTGCCCACAGCAACCAATCAGAATCTAGCTGGCNTTCTCCAGTATGTAACAGGCAAGTGTATGTAAGAGTTTGAATCTCAGTGGTTGCTATGGGCAACAGCTACACTTTTCCACAGTTTCGTAAAACTGGCTCTAATTATGTTTCTACAGAATAAATTTGCCCCTCCAGATATTCACCTATGTTGCCCTTACTCTCAAACTCTGTATCTGCGTGTTACTGTTTGTTTCACTCAATATTCCAAAACTGTGTTTTTTTTTATAATTCTTAATGCTAAGGATTGTACATAGTCAGTTTCGTGCACGCTCTATACAGGGTGACTCATCATGTACCAATGCTTTAAAGGATTCCTGCACTGAATCCAGAAACGTATGCAGTACACTCCCACAGGCTAATGACGCAAACCGCTTTCATAATTGGTCTAAGATACAGAGGTCTGGACCAGTGACAGCTGCATGGAGATATGACATAGAGAATGTGTACTGTGCTTCCACAAACAATTACCAATATGTTGGCTTTCATTTTTACCCTTTCTCAAAATGTGCACTTACATATTTATGGTGCGTACATAATGGTTTTTATTATTATCATTATTAATAATAATAATAATAATAATAATAATAATAATAATAAAAATGAACCCAGAAAAGATTTAGCTGTGCTCCTAATGTTATATTGCAAACATTCACTTAACCAGGAACTCAAAATCCTGCAACAAGTAACATTATTAAAATAAATAAAGTAAAAGTGAAAACACACTGACAATACTCATAATAGAAGCTGGAAGCTGTAATACTTTATACTGGTGTTATGAAGGAAAACAATGGATCTAAGGATTACTGGTAAGTACAACATGTTTAACAATCTTGTGTCAGCAGGTCAATCAATGTTCAAAATCATTTGTAGTACATCGAATGTGATGAACCTTGTGGATTTATGGATTTGTTGGTGCAAAAGGAAACACTGGACAAATCATCAATNTGTAAGAAAGTGAGTGCGCCAGATCCTGATAGGAGAGATGATAATAATTATTAACCATATGTGCTTCATAGGTTTATAAACAAAGGAAACTGACCTTGGGTGCTGCTTGTCATGTTGTACTGCTGTAGTACAGATGGACTGAAAGTGGAATCTTAAGGTTGTGTCTTGCTGTGGTCGGTGAAAGCCATGATAGAGATTAATATCCCGTTCACACTGCCTCAAAAACCTGGTTATTATATGTAGAGAGGATGGGGAGTCTTATATTGGGAGAGGATATTATTATTATATAGTATTATATGTAAAGAGGATAGGGGTGTATTAGTATAACGGTGTATTTTCTTATGGTGGAAGGGGAGACAGGCCAAACTTCATCTAGAGTACCCAGAGACCTAGCTCCGGCTGGACACGGGTAGCCGCCAGTGTGAATGGTGCAAACCAGGTTTTTCAACATGGATTTAAAAATAAAAGGAAGGCTGATAGGGGAGATTAAAGCAGGTGAATTGAAAAGCTCCTGTTTTGTTTACATAAAACATTACCAGGGCTGACCCACGTTCATTTCCAATGGGGTCGACCCATAATTCCCAGAGTTCAAGGTACTGTACTGTGTGAACCGGGTTTAAAGAGCTGAGATGATCTGTGACATTGCACTACCCAGTTTCAGAAATCAGGGATTTTGCCAGGGCAGTAATGTGAACATAACTATAACTACGCGTTTGNAGACGTGTGTGTGTGTGTGTAAAGCAGGGATCTGCCACCATACATTGTTCTGAGATCCCAATGCAACATAATGCAATCTTCGGATTCTGTCTATGGTTTGTAAAATATTGTGCGCTACATGTTCACTGTTCACCAATGATTTGTTCATTGATTTTAAGATTTTATCCTTTTTTAATTCTTGCCGTGATTCTGCCATTATTTCTCCTGAATCCTGAAAAAAGTACTTTTAATTATTAACATTATTTGTCCTAAATAATTATCTTTTATTACTGTTATTATGTAAATTTCTATAACAGTGTACAGAATGTATTTTTAATTTTTAGATATTAATTAACATACATTAATATGAAAATCTCAATCTCTGCACATTCATTGTTGCAGAGAGATGGGTGTACTTTATTAAAATAAAACAATGACCCAGTTTAAACATACTGAAGAAAAAGAAATCACTGCTGAATATATAAAATGCTTATGTGGTTGCTTGACATCCTCTGAGTCAGTCACATATTTTATTAACGTCTCTGTCCCCAGCAGTCAATTAGAGTAAGTTTAAATAACTTTAGCAAGTACAGGGATATGTGATTAGTGGAGAAAAGTACTAGAGATCAAGTGTTACATGAACCCAGGTGACTTCAGTCTTGTTTCAAATAATATTAATAATAAAAGAAATTTCTGAATATGTTTCATGAATGTATAATACATTGAATGAGCGAGTTATTATAAAAATCTTTCATCCTTAACTTGTTTGTTCATTTGCAAAATGTGCAATGCCCTCTAAAAACAGAGATCACAATGTAGCTGGCTATGTGGGCATTTAAAACATTAATGTGCAAGCATACCGAATTGTAAATTTACTTATGAGCTGCTTAATGGGGAAGACTGATGTGTTAGAGGGTAACTGTAAAGTGAAAAAGCACCACATGGTCAAACCATACTGCAAAGTTGGGGTACAAAAAAACTTATATTTTTATACATTCATTGAAAAGACTTTTAAACACTGAACTAAAATACTGTATAGCATGTAATGAATATATACTGATTACTATAGCTGATTCATATGGCATTTATAGTTACACTATCCCTTAACTCCAATCTTTTCTTCTACAGTCCAAACACTGTTTTACCAAAAGTGTATTTTCCCATCTGTTTTTCTGATCGAGGACTATAAACCAGATTCAGACTTTAGGCACTATTGGTTTACTCACTAATCACTCAACAGTGTGTAAAACCATGGTGAATTTTTGTGTCTCTGTAACATACCATTTTTGTCCTTTGCAATACTTGCTTTATATTCGTTTATAAATTAATCGTGAAGACTCAATTTTGTGTATCTTTGTCTCAGAAAAGCTGTTTGGCAGACGTTATGGGGAGTCTCTCAAGGTGTGTCTTGCACTTAATTTAAAAACACGTAATATATGTCCCAAGAGGGGCTCTGACAGTTTTAAAGTGAGGACCACCGTATGCAGAAAAAGCCTTGTAAGTGGCTGGTGGCTTAAGCATATATTTGTTAATGTGTGTGATTAATGTTTCTGCTATTTTATTTTAAATACAGAATAACATAGTTAGTTACTGGCTAATGGAAAAAGTTCTTGGGATTATATATATATATATATATATATATATATATATATATATATATATAAGAATACTGCGATTTAAATAAAAAACAACCAAATATGCTGTCTAAATAGGCTTTAAAAATGACAACATATTCATGAATCTAGCTGGTTACACTTATGTAGTAAAACCTTCATTAAGCAATTACATTGTAAAGAGTCTAATAAACTAATTTCATTGGCTCACCTATCAAGGGTCATTTCTCTCAGTACTGACTCAGCACAAGTGCTGCTAAACCATTATGTATGACAATTAATCTGCAACAAGCTGACACCATCTGTCAACTTCTACTTTATATTTATCAATGAGTTTGAACATTATTAGGACAAAACTAATGCAATGTTCATAAAAAGCCCTTCTAATAATCACACGCCTATTACTCACTCAGTAGCCATACATTTCTGGTGGTTGGCATCGAGCAGAGGAGAACACGTCCTGTTATAAATGAAGACTGGGGTTGCTGTCATCATACACTTCTGCATATTTCCAGAGGTTGTTATCTTGACGGATGGTTTTGTAGAAAAGCAAAAGCTTTTAAAGCACAAAAAATATATTGTGTTAAAGTCAATAATTTTACAAGTGCCATTTCATAAGGAAAGCATACTTGGGCTTAAAAGCATGTTTAAGCCCTCTTCCCAGAATCTTTTTGTTATGCTACAAATGGAAAGGTTAACATTTCCTCTAGAGCAATTGACATTATTTTTGTTGTACAGCATAAATTCTTTGTTTTTGCTTTTTATCATGTTTATGTATGTTTCTAAAATGGCACTGCTTTGCTATTAAGTATGAAATGGGAAGGTTTTAATTTATTTTATCAATGCTTTATTAACAGGTTTCTATATAGAGCCATCATAATATGTATCGCTTTACAATTTGTAACAGACAGAACACAAACTTATGCCTGGCTAGGATAATTCCTAAAATTAATACAATTTTTACAAATTGGTAGACACACCAGGATGGGATAAGTAAATATTTTTTAATTGCACCAATCCTATTTTAGATTATTTTTTACTACTTTGTGGTATATATTTGCCTCCCTCGGCAGTTTAAATACTTCAGTAATTAAGGAGCAGATTTCGTACTTAAATACCCTCATGTTATAAAGTCTGAATCCAACCCTTAGAATTCAAATACTGCATACTTTTTTTTTGTTTAGTTTGGGATTTTGATTTGAGTTAGGAAACTGTAGCTGTGAATTTTATCATCTTACCACGAGGTCATCCACCTAGACCTCGGAAACCTTCTCAACTTGCACTCGACACACTGGAATTGACCACCCCAGAGCCTGGAAGGTGCTTACCTATAGGACCCAACTGCTAGGGTGTGATGCCCTCGCAAACGGGGTTGTGCTGCTCTTAGACCGAACAGCCTTCATTCCACCAATACATACCCGCAAGTGCCAAACCTTATCTGCTGACCTCCCCAGCTACCGGCCCCACCATGCTCAGTTAAGCTGGGTATTTACTAGAACCATTTTATTTTAAGGTGGCCACACACTTGATGATTTTTAGCCGAAATCCACAAATATCGTGTCTTGTGAATGGCCAGCTTTAGAACAAGAAAAACAATTCATGACACTATAAGGAGAGAAGGTGAATCCTCACTGTGAATGAATGTAAACCCCACCTTCAGTATTACTTATAAGCTATCTATACCCTCCACAGTCTAAATACAACCCTTACACTACCCTAACTGAAGAACCCACCCCCTTACCATCAAGAACTTGAATTAACTAAACCCCCTATCTATCTGTCTGTTGCTTGACTGTTTATAGCCCTGCGACCCTATGCTGTCCTTGATCCTTTTTTTTTCGGACAAATTAAAAGTACTGAATAAAAAAATCTTTTATTTTGTTCTTTGCTTAATCTGTAAATGTTTAAATGAAAATACAGTGATAATTTGTGGATAACACTAGATGACATTTAGTAATAAGGCTGTTGATTGTGTAAGAAATATGGAACAGAAGGACGTATTTAGGTTGTTGTAATGTTACACTTGATTATTATTCTCCTTGTTTTTTTCTTTTTGGTAAAGTTGCATGTAGAAGTACATTCACCCCTTATTCTGCTGAGTCGTGTTCATGGACTGTTCATTGTTTGAAAGCGTTTGTGCTTTTCAGCTGTTTCAGCAATCAATACACAACCAGCGCATTTAGCATTTTTTCTGAGAATTTGGCTTGTCATTGGATTCTGTGCTAGAATCCCCCAGACACATTACACAGAACACTGGGACAGAACGATGGTTTCATAGTTATATAATACATTTTCTCTAGAAAATGGTATTTATGTTAAGTATTTTATATTTCTTTTATACTTCTATATCTGCACAAATATATTCTACATAAAATATTTATTCTCTTTACTCCACTAAACAGGGTTTAAAGTTAAATTAGCTTTTTAGTGCAAACTATAAAATAAAAACCTTACCATGATGCTACTGTGTGAATCAGGAGATGTTGGTATTTTTTTTTAACTTTCCGAGGAATCAAAACCATAGTCTGTTAGCAAGACAGCTTGAGACAAACAGTAGGCAACAGGGACGGATAAACCCCAGACCACTTTATTTCATCCTGCTGTTCTTAGAATTGAATGCCCCAGCATAAACTATGCACTTTGAGATATCACTTCAGAGATTCAGTCCTAGTCATATTTTCCAGTTAGCAACATATTTTGGTGACTGAACACAGGCATTCATTCCTCTTTTACTCTGCTTATTTCTAGAATGCGTACAAAAAAAAAAATATAAAAGAAAACTTGATAGAGGGACTTCCTTCCCTGGAGACTGACAAGATGGTCTGTGAAATGGATGGTTCGAATGGAACAGATTCAAAATCATTATTTAATGGGAAGGGAAAAGGCTAGTTGGAATAAAACAGGACTTTTTAACCCTCCTGATAAAATCCATCAGAACAATTGGACAGGCCATTAAAAGTTGGAATTGTACCAAGGACCGTAAGACACCTAGTTAGCTTACTTGCTGTTCTGTGCCAATTTCTTGAAGGACAGCTTACTATGATAGGCTAGAAACAAGCAGAGGATAACTAAAACACAGGGACATTTCAGAAGCTTTGCTGCAGACGTTTCATTGACCCTAGCAATACACAATTATCAGCAGGGAACTTGCCAGTTTACATGATTAATAGTTTGCAAACTGTCATTTTTTTAAAAAAAGACAAAATGCTGTTATTTTGTAAGAAAATATGTTTGCAATATTTCCTTTTAAAAGATGTCTTTGTTCTCAATAAACAGTTTTAGGTCCGATATAAAACTTACAAACCAAATAATGACAAATATGAGTTAGCACTCAGTAAAACAAATTGATAAAACAAAGAGCAGCTCCATGGTGGTATTTTNGAAATGTTACAAAGTGTCACATCTGTACTTGGTAAAAGTGACACTGAAAAGTTCTGATTTCTGTTTATTTCACATTGCAAGTAGTATTTATGGACAAGGTTTTATTTCTTTCATTTCTTTTGTATTATTAATGTATTCCCATTATAAAAGGATTGCAAGGCTTCAAAGGAAATATCTTCTCTCATGACATTTTTGCACCAGTTGGTTCTCTGTAAAAATTTCTTCTAAATGTGAACGTGTTGCTCTTTATTTTGTTTGTATGCCGTGAGTTTTCAGCGCTGATATTTTCTGTTAGCAAGAAGCTGTTGTTTTGGTTTGTCTCCTGTGGGAGTTTGAATGAAACTGCTACGTGAAGATGTTTGCTGTGAGAGTAGGGGAATGAATTATTGAACTAATTGAACAAATATTTTCATTGAAAATGTACACATTTCTATGGGTTTTGTGTGTCATTGCTACAATTTCAGATATGTCTATGTCCTTCACTTTGTGGAATATTAAATTATGTGACGTACACTAAGTTCAGTAAGATAAAAAAACGCAAACAACACAATATTTTATTTATAAAACAAAGATTGTAAGAGAAACAAACAGAATAACCTAGTAGCTCACACAACCAGATATATTAGACTATGTTTTTCAAGTATTGCGGGATAAGTGAGGAGGGCTGAGCTCGCTTGGGCTCAAAAAGTTGACTAAGGGGGCTGATCCAGAGGTTGGGAGGTAGGGCAAAATCAAACACTGAACTGCAGGGGAGGCAAGTATAAACTGTAAAAACTGAATTAAATTTAAAGCTATGCAGTTTGTGTGTTCTTTCTGCAAAAGCAAAGTGTTTCTCTGCATGCAACAGAATTCAAATTCATATTCACCTCTCACATTGCAATATTTTTTCGCTCTGGTCTACACATGCACGTAAGAACATCAGGGCATATTTTGAGGGTATTTTGAAGTGGGGGGATATGTGCTGAGCCCCATCCCCTTGTATAAGCCCCACTCCCTCTGGAACAACGATTTTGTGCTAAATGCCCCCCTCCAGTCCAGAGGTGGCAAGGCTTATACAAGTGGGTGGTATTTTGCAGAGAAAAGGTGCCGGTACACCATACCAATGTATACCGGCACAATTCGAGCACTCCTTAACATGCTTTTCCTAGTAACAGTCTAAGCATAACAAAAAAAAAAGCAATTGGACAACACAAAAAAAATTTGGTTCACCTCAAATATAAGGGTGAATGAAAGGCTTCCAAAACACAAATAAAGCTGCAGTTGCGTGGACTGAGGTGACTAACTATACTAGGTTACTCCTCAGACTTGTTTTAACCTCCTCACCATCACTGGAATCCCCCAGATCCTTTCTGGAGCTCTTGTATATGGGATTATGTGAAAAGCAGGCATTTTACGAACATAATGATGGTAAAACTCACGTTTCCAAAAGTCTGAATGTAGATTATTACCAAAAGATGCTGTGGGGTATTTTTTACTAAGCGGTGAGATTGCAGTGAGATTGGAAATAGGGGATGTTGCCCATAGCAACCAATCAGATTTGAGTTCACATTCTCCAGTGTGTAAAAAAAACTGAGAGCTTAAATCTGATTGGTTGCTATGGGCAACATCCCCACTTTCCAATCTCACTGCAAACTCGCTGCTTAGTAAATATACCCCTGAATGTGTGTTCAAAGTCACGTTTCAATATCTCATATTTCTTGCGAAAATATAAAATACATTCTGAACTACTGAATGCTCTACAGACCATAAACTATCATAAAAGATTAATAATTACTTGAGTGCACAGTAGTGATGGGCAAATATAATATCCTAATAATGAAGAAAACATTTCTGAAGAAAGCCAAAGACAGACAATTGTGTGTGACAATCAAATATTTGTTGGTTAGTCAACATTAGTCTAATCCTAAGTGTGAGGAAACAAAATGGATTAGCAATCATGTTTTATGCATTAGCTACCTANAAATAGAAACCAATTACCAGGAATGTAATACTTCCTTCCTTTTTTATGGTATTTCAGTTGACACACATAGAGTATTGATTTTTTTTGTGTGTGTTTTGTGTTCAAAAGTAGACAGGGAACATTTGNGTCTTTGACATTTTTATTAATATGTGCTAATGGCAATTTTTGTTTACTGTAGCATAATTTAATAAACTTTATATTTTTTTAACATCTCAAGGTTTCCATTGTTTTAGCATTTAACAATTCCTGTTTACCTTTGTCTAAGTTTAATCACATTGAAACAATATTAATACATAATATTAAACAATAATAATACATATTTACTTTACCTCTTAGTTGGGATCAGGAAATCAATGGGAATGCGGTTCAGTGGTCTCTCGTTTCGCTGATCCTTATAAGTCATTTAAGGTACAACGTGGTTTTCCCCAGGTCTACACNTATGGTGGGTACACATCAGAAATATAATCTTTTCAATCACACGATAAATGATCCTTTCAGCAGACATCTGTTCAGTGTGTGCTCTCCAAACATGCTGCATGATTGTTTCACACAGTCTGTAGTCGTTTGAAATGATTTTTAGAATCTCCTAATATTTTTGATGTTCCGATGTCTGCAGAAAACTTCAGTGTATACTGAACACACGATCTTCAGAGCAACGATTCCAATTGAAACTTCAGTATAGAGTCCTAGTGGATGTGTGTGTACAGTAATTGCACCATAATACTGCAGCAAAGGATTCTGGGGTTGCAAACTGCTCGGACTGGGAGCTTNTGCAGCTTGCAGATTGTTAGAAGACAACTTTCAATCAGCTGATTGTCAAAAATATGTAACCAGCTGATGTTTTCCCAGTTATACGCTTTTTTACCCTTTAACATAACAAGGTCTCAAGACAGATAACCAGAGAATAATATTGCAAATGTACTTTCGCTTCAAGTGACAATAGAGATGCTTCTTAGAGCTAGTTCCATAACCTTAAGTATAAGTGCAGCATACAGTAAAAACAGCCTTCAGTTTTGCCCACATAATTAGATGAAGGTCTGGCGTATCTACTAGAAATCATGAAGACATCCACTAGACATTCAAACCGTCTACAGGCAACAGCTGGCTGTTCATTTATTTAGAAATTTGCTTAGTAGCAGCAGAATCCCTGTATACTGCTAGATGTTGTGAGTTTGTATGTTAGCTTATTCTTCCAAAGTATAATAGGAACACTAGAATCGGTTTAATGACTGTGGATAATGATTCACATACTGTCACCAGATGTCACATCAAACATAGCTATGGTATATGCACCTGATGGCTACACATACTGGAACCAGACTTTTTATTTACTGTAAACTAATATTAAACTATGTTACAAATGCATATCTGGCCATCCCAAAAAGAACCCCATCAATAATTGTTTTATTATGATTATGCTACTTCTAGGGGCACTCACATAAAAGGGGCTGAAGTGGAGGCTGACTAAAGGGGCAGAAATAAGTCCAAATCCTACCTTAAGCCATACACACAGCCCTATGTGGGAAAAATGACATATGGACTGATACTGTTTGATTCGACAAGCCCTCGAGCCCTCAGCCCAGACTAAACTGTACTATTTAAATAAGTTTTTCACTTACCCTGACTTACTCCACATGTATGCAGGTAACACATGCCCTACAGATAAATAACTGATTGTATGGAGCTTAGATTGTAATGATCAGTTCTGGATATGTACAGTTTGATCTAGTAGATGATTTGCTTATACTGGATTTGTATTTTGGTCATTTGTTTCCATGTTTTAATAGTTTAACACCAACAAACACCATTTACATTTCTGCAATATAGGCACAAAGAAGGTGTTACCCAAACCTGAAAGTATATTACTGTGATGGGTAGGTAAATAACATACTGTATGTACCTCTTCATTATACTTTCAAGAGGTTAAAAAATCTTTATTAAATACATCCCTAAACATTGGCAGTGTTTCAAAGCTTTGTTCAACAGATGTTTTATATCTAACTGCATTTTAACAGATGTGAACATTTGCGCTGACAAACATTTATAATTAAACATTTACTTTCCAATGTATTAACAATAATAAAATACAATTAAGAAACAGCCAGGGAAATAAGCCTGGAATGCTTCCTCAGTAGAAGAACCGTCGTTCTTTGTTAGTTACTCTTAATAATTAGACATTTGAAGCAAGTCTTTAGAGTTGGAGATTTGTAGTAATTATGCAATACAGAACATGCCCCCAGTGACCAGGCAAATCTGATTGAAAACTGTTTGTTTTTGAACTGGAATCCAAAAGAGGTGAAATTAACTTCAAACAATATTTGCCTGATTGAAATCCCTGCATTGGGAAATACAAGTTCTGTAATTACTCATGACACTTGATTTAGAAGTTCTGCATAGAACTGTTAGTTGTAGATCAAGAATAACTTTGTAGCAGCAAGTTTACAGATTATTGTCAGGTGTCAGGTGTTGGGACTAAGAGAGAAAGGAGGCGGTCAAGAGGGATATTTGGTTTTTTGGTTGAGCGCCATCCAAGCGGGAGCAAGAGGAATCCATAAGGAAGGGAGTGATCTGAAATATTCTGCTAATCCCAAGCCAGTAACTTAAGTATGAGTTTCTGTATGTGATCCAGTTTATTTTATAGGAATCTGTGCATATTGTGTGTCTTTTATTACATTTTTCATATCAAATANCAATGAANAGGNTTCNGTCTCTGTGTTCTTAACGATTAACCTGCTCATTAGCTTGGTTTACAAAAACTACATAGACATAGTTTTAACAGGAGAGATCATATTGGGNGTATGAAACTTCTAGTGAAGTGTAATTGTAATGGGGGACCGAAGCACTACAGGAGCAGTGTGTGCTCTGTTGGTAGTGGCAGTAATAGGTGAGTTATCCAANGGGAATTCATCAGTATACAANGGACTAGGTGGCTGTTGGGATTAACCTTATTTCATCTAAAAGTCACAAGGTCTCAGGTGAGACTGTAGACATATAGGTAACAGAATTCCATTTCCAAGGATTCTTTCCTTCTAAACCACACATTATCCATTATCCCAGAATTGAGCTAAATATAAAGAGAAAAATGTGTCCAAAAGTGGTAATCCTTTACCTTTACAAGCAAGCTGGTCATGTCAACCATTCACACCAGGCGGTGTGACCGCTCCTCACGCGTACGGAATATAGGATAGAAGATTCTGTATGTTAGAATCTGATCTTATGTCTGGATTCAGTTCAGTATTGCTATTTTAAGTAATTAGAATAATCAAGTTTCAAAGGAACACATTTTGGAGCATTTGCATGACTGCCTNCCGGGAAATATAGCTCCTGAACAGGTGGCAGGTCTTAAACCTCCTTAAATGGAGGACAAGGTATTTACACTGTGCACTGTGCAATACAGAGAGAATCATAAGTGAAAGGCTTTTTCCCCTTTTGTAGTTGTAATTTTCTTAACAGGAATTTTTCTTTGTAATGTGGAGTACCAGATATCCGCAGCCAATTAAGTAAAGCAGCGTAACAAGCCACTTAAAGCAGCTTCTTCATTTGTGAATCCCTTATGGTTCCATGAATATTTCCATGTGTCTGAACATTTCAAACATGGTTCTGCTTTCAATTAGGACGTGCTTTGTGCTCCTGTATGTTTGAAAACAATGTCAAGTGTTTAAAAGGCACTAGAAGGAAAATGATTTGCCCAAAAATGTCACTAAACCAAAGCAAATGGCTCTTGTAGAATTAAAATAATTTATCATGCACATGAACTTTATATAACTTTGTAGTTTTACCTAGTTTTTTGCAGCCTATGATTTAAGAATTCAAAATAGTCTGTACATTCGTAATCCATTTTGTTTATAACCATTAAGGTTTAACCCTTGTTTAACACAGTTTAATTCGTCTTTTCCCAGTGAAAGCTGAATCCAGATTCCTTTCACTAGGGCACAATGGCCTGTAGATTTACATTCTCTGGCAGCATCATTCATAACATTTACTAATTCTTGTCCTGCAAGGATTATCAAAGACTTCGTAGGACTTTGTAGGAACTTGAAATACCAGTGTATGTGCAGAATACGCATATTTCTGGGACTTAGAAATTGTAAATTGTGTTACTGTGCATTGCACAGGGGTGTTTTTTGATCATATGACTTCACTGACTTTTTTTTTCAAATTTTTAAAAATGATATTCTATTTGAAATGCTNGAAATAGCACCCCTAATAACAGAGGGAGGAAAAGGGAGGTCAATGGGGTGCTGTGCTGGCCCGCATTGAGAATATGCGGTCCAGTGATGAGATCC